>JAUZST010004567.1:0-16221 GCA_034779995.1 Parotocinclus haroldoi | reverse complement strand
GCATGGCCTGTTGTGAGTGGAACCTGTTTTGTTCAGCCGCTGTATGGTTTTAGTCAACCTTGCTACAGCTCACTTACAGCGAATTGGTGATATTCTTATAGCATAGGCCATCGTTATTTAGAGCAGCAATTATTTTTTTTAGCTCTTTAGAGACTTCTTTGCCATGAAGGGCCATGTTGAACTTCCAGTGAGAGTGATAGCACCAAATTTAACACACCTGATCCCCCTTCACACCAAATTTCACTTAGGGGGTGTACTCACTTTTTGTGAGTTTAGACATTAATGGCTGGGTGTTTACACTGTTGCACAAGCTGTATACTGACTACTTTACATTGTATCAAAGTGTCATATCTTCTGTGTTGTCCCATGAGAAGATCTAATTACATAGTTTAAAAAACTGTGAGGAGTGTATTGGATGCTACGTATGTGGAATCATTTTACTTGTGTTGTACGTATCATTTGCATGCAGTTGTCTTCTGAAACGTCCCTTTATAGTTACATTATGGTTAATATAAAACACTTCGGCTATGGGAATGTACGTTAGAACATCACACGGTTGTCTAAGGGCACATACCTGATTGTTCGATCCCAGTACACTATTTTGAAACCATACTTAAATAATTCCTATGCATACTTTTGTTAAAGGCTATGATAAAAGAAACCACTGGATGGAAGAAACATGTTGAGGCCAACAGCAGCCTGATGAAGAGGTTTGAGGAGTCTCGTGTGGAGGTTGAGAAGGTTCTTCAGATAGCCAAAGGTTGTATGATGGAAAAAGGAGACCCAGAGGACCTACTTAAAAAGCACACAGTAAGAGGAAACTTCTATACAGACACTTCTAGTGGGCTTTAAGTAGGACAAGAGCATAATTAGTACCTCACCGATATGATGAACATCCTTAGGGATTAAACAAGATGGGCATGTTTTTTTTCATTATAGGAATTCTTTGGGCAGCTTGATGAGCGAGTCCTTAATGCATTTCTGAAGGCCTGTGATGAACTGACTGACATACTGCCTGAACAGGAACAACAGAATCTGCAGGACACAGTCAGGAAATTGCACAAACAGTGGAAGGTCAGATAACACTTTGAGCAGGAATTTTTGCAACTACTCCAAAAATGTAGCCATTCTTTCATTTTGGAAGACTGATCATATTTGTCAATGGTTTTCATACCCACTTCTATGTAGAGTGGTGTTTAAACGTTTGTGGATCCTTTAGTGCGTCTGTGTATGACCTAAAATATCACCTGCTTTATACACAAACCCTTTAACAACATTAAGAGAACTTGGCTAAACTTAGGCAAATATTATTCTTATTTTTATGATAATTTATGTGATAAGGGACATCTGTGTTTTTAATTCAGGAATGACAGGTTTAAGTGGACAAACAACTATAATAAACAATATAAATCCTTTAAAGTCTTTTGTACACAGGACTTGTTAGTGAGAGTGATCATGTCACTATCAATATAGATTTCTGAGAATCTCAGAAGAGAAGAAGAAGAGTTATTGGTGCACATCATGCTGAATTCAAAACCAATTCTACCAATAATTAGTGAAAGAGACTGTATACAAATGAAGGAGATTCAAGTTCATTGTTACCCTCCTCATTAGTGATCAACCAACAAATGAGCTAAACATGTAATAGATTACATGTCACACAGCAACCAAGTGTAACTGCTAAGCAAATAAAGGCATCTCTGTAGGCTAATGTTGATATTCCGAACACTGAACAACAATGGTGCATAAGCAGTTGCTCTCCAAAAGAACATTGCTTTCCATCTGCAGTTTATAAAGAATTGTATACACAGGTCAGAAGCCTACATAAAAATGTATTTATGTATTATTAGAAATTAGCATTTAGTGATTTAAATCATCCAAGGAGAATTTAGCACTTTTTGAGTCTTGGTCTCAAAAGGAATAGGGAATAGGAAGGTTTCTTCCTATTAATGTTTAGGGGGATTTTCCTTACTGCTGTTCCATACTGGAAAGCGCTATGAAAGTAAATGTGAATTGTCATGTCTGGAGAAATTAAACTCTTTTGTAAAAATGATGTTGTTTTAGGACATATGCAAACATTTTGCACATTTAAAAGTGTACACAAAATCCGCATTTGTTGATGTGGATGAAACGATCACAACAGTAAACTGCAAGTTAATTTAGCTTCTGCCAATATTCTGTATCCAGGATGTACAGACAGAGATACCTTACCATCTGCTACAACTGAAAATGGAGATGGAGCACTGTCGTTTAACAGCATCTCTGCAGGAATGTCAAGCTGAACTGGCTCGAGAGAATCGAAGTTTGCCAGGCATGGGCAGTGAGAGACTGGTGAAGGAGCACAGAGTACGTATCAGTTGGGCATTGAAATTCTTAAATAAAAAAAAAATTCTTGTTATGGGTTCTACCTCTCGCCCAGGAGCTGCCACCGTCTGCTCTGTAACGGCAATCGGTGAGGCGGTTTATATCTGGTGCTTAATTTAGGACCTGATGACGGACACCTGCTTCTCCCATTACTTAAGTGAGGGTTGTAGTGTTGTTCGTTGCCAGGCCATCACACTTTCTGCACACCAGACCACCGGCGCGCACGCACATGCGCGCGCACACCTCGACACTCTAGACGTCCGCTCAGTCAGTATGGTCAGTTGGTAACGCAAACGTAACGAAAAGTGCCAACCGATGCGTACGGGGGAAACCCCCGAGGTATCTAGTATTTTATGGACACATTGAAGCGATTTATTCGCGCCCGCGTTACACGTGCGCTCTAACTCATGCTCACCCTCGCGATTTGGGAGACGTCCCAAATCAGCGCTTTATCGTGCTCACTGCCTGTCTGCCCTTTTGCACTACGGCATCTATCGCGATCTGTTCGCCTGTTGCTCCCACAGCAGGGGGGCAACACAACGCCGCACCTTTTTCACTTTGCTTTTCATATGTTCGGGAGCTTTTGCTCTGCCTTTTTCCCCTTTTAGTTTGCTTCTATATTATCTACCCATTATATTAAATATTTATGCCATGGGATTCCTCTGTCCCCGCATCCTTGGGTCCTATCACAAATCATAGGTTTCTATTTGCAAAATGATCTTTCTGTGCATTTTTATTTTTAAAATAATAATTTTTGTATTTATTATTGGAGTATTAAAACATATCAGTTCACGGTGATGGTATGTTTTTTTAAAAAATTTTTTATTCATTATTTCTAACAATGATGAATTAGTTAAGAAAAACTGAGTAATTGAACTATTCAAAAACGGGATGTTTGGTTGCATAGGGTTAAGCAGTTTTGAAAGTTCCACCTATCCCTCACCATCATCTATAAGTCTTAATGCTAATTGCTTTTGATAAGTTCTTCCTGTTCTTAGTTAAGGGGTTAATGGGAGAGCTATTCATGATTAATAAAGGGCATCTTTTTATAGTGAAGATAGTTGACAGATAAACACTTATACAGCTTATATACTAGAGTAGTCTTTACAATAATTTGTAAATGATACCAAAAAATGCAACACAACACACTTTGCAAACGCTTCAGTATCACCAGGACACCTGTTAGCAAAGAGGAGTGGTTTTAACATTGTTACGTAAATAGGAAGCAATAAAAAATAGGAAATAGGATTACAGCGGATTAGACAATTTTATAATTAGAGTATATGCTGTTCTCATTATATTAAACAAATGTCTGAATTTTGATTGTTTGATTGTTTGGTGCTGTACACGTTCACAATATAGTCCAAACAAAACGAATATGTTCAGGAACAAGGAACTATAACCCACCCATAACAGCAAATGCTTAATCTTGCAAGTGTTTTAAAGCCAGCTGTCTATGTGTAGGACTTTTTTAGGGAAAAGGGTCCTCAGATGCTTTGTGAGAAGAGGCTGCAGCACATGGAGGAGCTCTGTTTAAAGTTTCCTGACAGCGAGCAGGCCCACCAAACTCTGGAAAATGCTAGAATAGCTTTTACTGAAGCTAAAGATGAGATAGAGAGCACTCACCAGAAACTTATGCAGCATCCAGACAAATGGAAAGAGTTTAACACCAGGTGAGTATCTTCTGCCCTTTATGATACTGTTTCATATCTGTTCCCTATCATTTATCTCCAGTTTATTAACTTTATTAACTTTTTTGATGCATCACCTCAACTCTCTGTATGAGTAGTAATGCACACTTGAGCTTGGCTTCGTTTTTGTAGTGTAACTGATGTGTATCAATATATATTAATATATATGAGAACGATAAATGACCTTCTTGTGCGTTTCCAGATTTTCTGAGCTGTCTGCCTGGGTAACTTCAAAGGAAAGCCAGCTCAGAGTTCTGCGAAACCGTGCTGGAGACCCCAGTAAATTTAACCAGGTCAAATCTTCCATAGAGGTAAGATGAAATAAATTAGGGTATATTATTATTTACAGTGTATTAATACAGAAAATCCTTCTAACCCCCTTCTATTGATCTATAGAGTCTGAGGAATGATGCAGAGCTACAGGAAGGAAATATGAGCTGGCTAAAATCTCGTTTGGCTGTGCTCATAGAGATCAGTACTGTGAGTGATGGCCAAAGACAGGCAGCTGCCCTCAGCAAACTTTATACTGACTTCAAGAGCCTTCTAACCTCCCTCTCTGAGGTAAGATTTTCGCTGCTAAAGTAGTCCCTTAGGACTCGTAATGAATCAGTGATCAGATCTGTGATTTTACTTCTGTTCGTAAATGCGGTCTTTTTCAAAAAGACCTTTCAGATAATATTTTGAGAAGCTACCTGTGTTTGTTTGTTATTGTGTATGTGCAGTCTGAGAAGGTAGTTTTGGCAGTCGGGGACTGTGTGCAGTTCCAGGAGGAGGTGAGAAACACCTTAGAGGAACTAATGAAAGGGCAGCAGGAGCTAAAAGCTGAGGTTATGAAGATCCTTAATGCTGAATCTGCAAAAGAAGCACAGCAATTGCTGCTTATTCACCAGGTACCCAGATTTCCCAGTTGCGGTAACAGTAAGATACTGGACTCTGGATCAGAATTTTTGAGGGTTTAAAGCCTACTTTTGCCAGGCTGCCACTGTTGGGTCCTTTAGCAAGACCCTTAACTCACAATTACCTCGACAGTTCTGAGTCACTCTGGATAAGAAATCGTCGCGCTGGAAAAATAATTGTTGCTGACCCCAAACTTGAGAGACTTGAGCATTTTGAAGCTGTAATAATGTAATAAATGTTACCTTACATAACCAATAATAACAGATTGTTTGATGTCTGGAGACCATAAAATTCTTCTACACGGCTGATATTTTCACGGCTGCTAATTGTTCACCCAAGAAGTATGGGTCCCTTTTTTAGTTGTGGTCCGCCGTAGGTTTCTTCGCTACAACATTTTGGGAGATTTTCCTTTCCACTGTCACACTCAATTTGGGGTTGGCTTAAAAGATAATATAATATTGTAAAGCTGCTTTGTAAAATGCCTGATATAAATGAATCTGACTTGGCTTGACTTTTTGTGGCGAGATCAGGGATTTGTTTTCCAAGTTACCAAGGGGAAGTTCCCAACTCTGGAACTTCTTTAGGCAGAGTCCATTACTTTAATCTTGTTTAGCTTACATTTGCTCTCCTTCACCTGACAGCAACAGGTAAAGCGTATGAGACTGAAAAGGAAGGACATGCAGCAGCAAATTAGCCAGGGTAAGCAGCTCCAAATCGAAGAGGGTCTGGGCGAAGGCCTTCAGGAAGACCTGAACAAACTAGATACAACTTTAAGCCAGATGGAACAGAGCATGGAGACACAGGAGCAAAGCCTGGAGGTAAGGTCCCTTTCAGATTGTTATCCTGTTTTCTTTTTCTCATGCAAAGCAATGGTTTCAGAGCAAGTGTAGATTAGTTTGGAATACTTTACCTTGGTCATAATTCATTAATTATGTAGTGTAAACATTGTTAAAGAGTGAGCTTGTCTATGGCTGTTCTTCCTCTGTGTGCTTCCAGGCAACACTGGTGGCTTGGCAGGAGTTTGAAAGCCAGCAGACAGCAGTAAAAGAGTTTGTGAGTCGAGCACACTCGATCACAGACAGAGACATGACCTTCAGTAGCCCTGAGAGTCTGGCCACAGAATTGGGGCAGGCAAAGGTGAATTCTCACTAAACAAAAAGTAATTATATGAAATGTGAATTATGCATGTTCCATATTTTTATAGACACGTAATTATTTATGCTTTGTAATATCACCTGCTTTAGGAGCTGCTGAAACAGAGTGAAACTGAGGCAAAGTTGGTGAACACACTCTTGAAGAGGGCAGAGGAGATCCAGCTTGGCCCTAATAATCAGTCTCTGCTCCACAGCCAAGCCAGCTCCCTCAGCAGTAAACTGGACAAAGTTTTGGATGACCTTAAGAAAGAGTAATATATCTTTTTGTCTGTATCGTTGCCACTATCTGGGACTCGCATTAGACATGTACTGTCACATGAGCACAAATTGGTCATTTGTCCAGTTGACAAAGGCTTTCAGTACTCTTTATGCCATATGCGCTAATCAGGCTAATTATACCTTGTTTCTACACTCATTGTCCGTTTTATCAGTTTCACTTATCATATAAAATAACTTTGTAGCAAGATCCCTAACAATGTACTTTACAGTGCTATAAAATGAAAGTGACTTGAAGACTTGTTTATATGTACTATGTACTATTGTGCTTCTTTCGTGCACTAGTGAAAACTGGTCTTAACCCTAAAACACAACGTTATGAGAGAGGCCATGCTTTGGTAAATGTAAAAGCTATCTTTGTGCAAACTGAAACTGTCAGAAAGGCGAACCTTGTACTTCTGACCATTTTTGCCTTTTGGGGAATTGAGTTCCTCTTCAACTCTATCAAGATGTATGCTATTATGTGTTTCGATCTCTAAAATAAAACGAGCCTTATATTTATTGCTTTCTGTTCCAGTGTGGAGACTCTGGAGAAAATAAACGGATTGTGGTGCTCATTTGGGAGTGAGTTTGAGTCTTTCTCTGCATGGATCTCCAAAAAGGAAAAGGAGCTTGATGCACTAAAGGGCTCTAATGCACCACTGGAGCAACAGATCAGCACTATTACGGTATGTCTTGTGGCAGTTTATTTGTATTTGGATTGTCTTTATTTCCACATTTCCTGGACTGGATTGCAGTTGATCTGGTGCCCATCACTAGAAAACTCAGTGTGTGGACTTAAGTGTGCTTTGGATAGGATGTTTGTTCATGATGACTGACTTGGCTGGAAGGCACATCTGGGTGTGCTGTGATGATGGACTGGACTCTTAGACTGAGCACCGTTAGGATTTACAGGGTTTCGTTAAAATAAATCACAACACTTGTTTTTATATTGTTGATATGACTCAGTCATAGTCATACCCTCTCCTCTATTTCCTTTTTGTGGCCAGACCATGGAAGCAGAGCTTCAGGATCAAGCAAAGGTTATGCCCAGTCTGGAAGAAAGAGCTCAGACACTAGCCCAGTATGTGTCATCGGGGGAGTCTGCACGAATCAAAGCACGTTTGACTCAGATTGGCAGGTACTGGGAGGAGCTTAGGGAGAGTGTGGAGAATTTGAATGGACAACTGAAAGAAAGCTCCTCTAACCAACAAAAGTTTAATGCAAACCTTCAGCAGGTAGATTTATGGCTAGGCTTTATTATAATGTTTCATTGGGAGTTTGATATATATGTAGCACTATTTGCTGAGTCACTTGCATTTCCCTATTTAAGGTACAATCAGAAATCGATGCCATTCAGCAAAAACTGGACTCACCTGTCATATCTTATGTATCCTCTTCCGACGTCTACGAAGCCCTACAAAAGCACATGGTATCTTTTCCTGACCTGTTTGGTTCTTTCACTGCTCACAAAACTTAGGGGATATTTCATTTTGAAATGTACTCTAATTGTGTGAACAGTATATTTGTTCATCCAGTTCTCCTAATATACTGTACATTTGCTTTGAATCTGTTTGCTGATATCTTTGTGTTGTCCTCAGGATGTGTTTCAATCCCTGGAGAAGCTAAAGGCTACACTGCTCTCTCTATGTTCTGGAGCTCGCAGGTTAAGTGAGAAAGAGAAAGCAGAAAAATCAATGACAGACCTACAGAACAGCTATGAGCAGCGATTGAAACAAGCCAAAGACAAGCAGGGCCAACTGGAGAAGCTTTTGTCTCTCTGGCAGAAGTATGTTACGGACTTCCTTTTCCCCATCCATCTTCAAATCTACACCCTGTTATTAACAAACATTAATCCGTTTGTTAAATTATGTCTCAAAGGTATGAAAAAGATTGCAGTATCCTGCAATCCTGTGTAGAGAGGTGTGAATCTGTGTCTGCGTGTGTAACCCAGTACCTCACTGTAGACAAAGCAAAGCTGGATGCAGAGCTAATGGAGCTAAAAGTACGAGCATGACTAAATAAATACGAATGACTTTGACTTTAACTTAACAGGCTAAAAGGCAGTAAAACTCTTTTCCAGCACCTTCACTCTGAGCTGCACTCTCTGGAATCAGTATACAAGGGACTGCTGGATCAAGCTCCTGCTCTTTACTCTACTGCATCAGATGAGCAAGTGAAGGCAATTGGAAAAGACCAAGAACAGCTTAAGAAAAGGCGGAGTTCCCAAACTGATACAATTCTCTACAGGTCAGTCTAAATATGATATACGTGTATAAAGACTGTCATGACTGGCAGTGAGCTGTGTGACTCTAAATGCAAAGAGCGGATGACGAAACATTCAACAATAAGAGGTATCAGGCAGGGCAAGGCAGAGCCTCAAATTTCAGACTAGATTTTGAAGCTATGGATAGAAGTAATTAGACAGAGCGGTGGCAAGACAAGGCCCAGGAACTAGAACGGAGTGTCCGGATAGAAAATCTAGATCTAAAGTCTAGATCAGCGGATGCCAAAGTGGGCTTGCAGGGCTATTGCAGGGGGCACAGCGAAGCAAGTGAACGAGGCCTGTTTAATGTACAGAGGGTAAATATGCATAAATCAGTATCCGTACAAAATCAGTACAATTCAGCCTTTTTCCTTCACTTTTGGTGTCTGATGATGTTCACAGTCTTACCTTGTTCAGCTTATGTCCAGTACGTAGCTTGGTGCCTGATCAAAAGTACTGTGATTGATCGGTCTTTGCTTTAATGAATCATGTGAGACTTTGTCAGCTCCTATTGTCTCTGAGGAGACCAGTTTGGAGGTTTGTGGGAACTTAAATTTAAAATTTTCAGAGTAAGTTTTCACAGGTTTCGATGAAGGCTCAAGTAACAAATATTTGTTCCTTTGTGGCACTTTGTATGTGGGTATGGGTATGTGGGGGTGATTAGATGGGTCAAGAGATCCAAAAGACAAAGGTAAAAATGTGTAGTCAGATCAAAATGTATTTTGATCAATCAACAGTGTATTACATAGATTTTTTAGCAACGATGTATAGGTTAGCATGGGCAGCACGGTTGCTTGGTAGGTAGCATCGTTGCCTCACAGCAAGAAGGTCCCGGGTTCCATCCCAGGGTGGAGCGACCTGGATCCTTTGTGTGGAGTCTGCGTGTCCTCCCCATGTCTGTGTGGGTTTACTCCACGTACTCCGGTTTCAAAGACATGTGTGTTAGGTTAATTGGTGTCTCTAAATTGTCATCGACTTGTGTATGCAAAACACCCCAGCCGTGTAACTGGAAACAGCTGCACGCCGATCCTAAGCCTGGATGAAAGGGGAGGGGTGGAGAAAGCAATGGCAAACTACTCCACTATCCCGCCGAAATACTTCATGGATCACATAGATGAAAGACAGAAATGTGTGGAGATCGATGATCCATCAAGTGACCGAGAGTCGGTCCAGTTAATCCATCCATCCAATGTAAATATCTCAGGAATTTTCAACCGAAAATTGCACTCAAACAATACACAAATAAAATGACTTCTGCACTTAAGATTAATTAAATGTTGTTGCAACCAGCTGTTTACAGCCACAATGTCTGGAGTTAAAAAGACAGATATTACTTTCGTACTATAATATATTATAATTTAATAATACTGTGGTGGTTAAAGTGAAGCGATTTTGACTGGATGAACATTAAACAGTGCTTACCTGTAAGGATTTAGTCTTTTAAACACAGGACATCATGCTTCTGAGCAGTAGGGCTAGGAAGTATGTTGGTACTAAAACCAACAACTGTGCAGCTCATTGAATTATATGCTTTTGGCCATACAGAGGAAACAATTATATACTCAACAGTGGCAAACCACAGACAGACCAGTCCTCAAGATGATTTACACCTGGCATTAAAATGCTTATTAAACAATAATATTTCACACATTTCAAACAATAGTGTTAGCAGATGTAACGGTGCTCGGCAATATTAAGCAGCACAATGTTTGGCTCGTTTTTTTTTATGTTTTAGTGTAACAAGATCTGAGAACAGCAAGTATTAGAACAGAACATATTTCTGCAGCGATATGAAAATAAGCTGCACAGAGGATTTTATAAACAAGGCCCGTCTCTGCAGAGCTCATTTCTTTTCAGCTAGGTAATCACAATAGCAGCAATCCAGTACTGGCTTTGTGTACTTCAATCTCAAGCTTCAGTTGGTGAAAAGAATTTGAGGACAAACATTCACACACTTCCCATAACCGATATAATTCCCTGTCATGGTCACACAATGCCTAGCCAGTAACACAGAACATTAAGCAGCACTGGACAGCTTGTCAGTCCTTCGGTGGGTTCACACACAGGGAGAACATGCAAACTCAACACAGTGACCAGTAGTAGACATTAGACAGTAGCCAGGCCAGAACAAGTCTTTGAAACTGCGCTTCTCCAAGTATGGACAGGCAGACACTGCTTAATCCAATTCAAGGTTGCAGAGAGCCACTTCAGAGACACAAACAGACTTAAAAAAAGAACATCACAGGCTAGGCTGGGATTTGCACTCGGCTCTGGAGCTGTGAGGCTGCAACACTAAACACAGTACCACCGTGCTAGCCTACAAAGTACAAACAATGGAATGCAGTACAAGCAATTGTAAACTCAACTCCTAATTTGGTCAGCGTCAAGTACAAATGTTAGACAATTTCTCCACAGTCACCAATGTTTCTTATTTACTTACTGAACCAATGACAATAGCAGTTGCAATCCAAGAAAAAGAGCATCTTTTTTTATTCTATCACATTTCTATGTTTTTATTTATCTACAGAGATATTTCCACACTCTAGATATTTACACAAAATCATTTTGAATCCTGAATATTATGCCATTCTTTTCTACCAGGGGATTCTGAAGCAAAACAGCAGCTGCTTTATCTAACCTCCCAAAATCTCCATCTCTCCACCACACCCTGCAGTCTTCTGCATAACCATCACTCAAAGGCTGTGTTTGTTACCGAAGGAAAACAGTTTGGGGTGGAAACATGTTCCCTGGTGCAAATAAAGGTAAATGATTCTAGAAAGTACACCCTTAGGAAACTATCAATTATGATCAGAACAGGGCATACTGTGTTACTGTGATTAAGTCAGGCTTTGATTTAAATTGGGCTTTTATTGGCAAAAAAACACAAATGCACCTTCTGGGTAACAGCAAAGCATGTGTCACACATCCCAAATTGCTATAAGAAAAGAGAGAAAGAAAGAGGAAAACATCCTTTTGGTTAACATTACTTAGACACATTTGATCAAATTGATCTTTCAAATTACATTGTTGATAGAGGCCATTTAAAGTGCTTGTACACAACTGTATGCGTGACGTGTCGGCATCAGTGATGTATCTATCAAACGCCTTTGTTATTGCTTTTTTTAACCAGTTTCCGGCTGAACAGTTACATGATAGTGTTTTCATTGCAAGTAAAATGCTTTTTTGCAATTTTTCTGTTATGGCATATTTGGAGACATTTTTAAAAAACAACTAAATTTGAAAGTGTCACTTTACTCATCCCTACACAAAGATAAAATCTAAAATCATATAGTTCTGTGAAAACTGTGAAAATCGTACTGCTGTTTACAGTGTATGGTAGTACAAGTGCTCTGTGCATGTCACCAACAAATTATCCATTCATGCAGAATTCATACGTTTCCTGACAAGCTTTGTTCCTTTTGCAGCTAAATTATACGGGACAACGGCAATTACTGCCTTTGAATAGTCTATTTCATTTTCCGTTAGTCACAGCATGGAGCAAAATTCAATACAAGTTAATTGTTTATTTAATCAGCTTGATAACTTGCTACACAGCAAAATGCAAGGTTTGCACTGGATGTACGTACAGGAGACAGGAATAAGCGGAAATGTGCACAGATATACATACAATCCTACAGAAATATTAAGGCCTAAGAAAAGATACTGTGACAGATACTATAATTTACATAAAACCTAAAGTTGAGCTCATTTAACTTGCAAACAAAAAACGGTCTTCATTTGTGCATTAAATATTTCCACAATAATGGCAAAGTATTGGGTTTACTAGCAATTTGACGCAGAATTTTACCCTTTGCTTTTACGCTTGGGTGATGTAGTAATTGCTATTAGTACATAGCAATTAGGAAATTCAATGAAATGAATGAAATTAAGAAGCAGTGAAGGATAGGAGTTTGTTGAATAAACCATAACAGGTGGGGCCATGAACAACGAAAGCACAGTGGATTTTAGGGGTGTGTCATATTGATAAGATAATATCTTAATGTTTTTCTGGAATAATGTCGATATTGATAATTAGACGATTTTTCTACAGTATTAAATAATTGTTTGAACCCATCTGTCTCAACCGCTTGAACTGGCATAGTGTCATTCACGAAGTAACTGGTGACAGCATTTGCTATGCCTTGCCATCTGTTGATTTTTTTCTTTTTTATCTCAATTTGGTTTTTTTTTATTTATTCAGGAGTAATTAACAGCACCATGCAATATGGGGGATTATTCACATCAATACAATATGACGTCAAATGAAAAGTGGTACAAAACAGGACCCAACCTGTTGCTTTTCAAAAGTTTACAAAGTGTGTTTGATTTTTATTTTATTTCATGTGTTTATTTTTTTGTACGTTTTGATGCCTTGATTGGTTTAAGTATGTCATGTACAGATTACTCTGTCAAAATTAGATTCTCCTTATTGTTTACAAATGGGAACAAACCACGAAAGGTAACAAAAATGCCAAATGCCAAATGTTTTTAGAATATGTGGTTTCCTGCAGCTGAGTTTATTTTGCTAGGCTGTTGTGTAGTATTTATGTATTTTTCTAATTCATTGGTCATCTGTTTTGGCTGTCGCTGCAAAATGCTACTGTTATCAACTTTTAACCTTTTGTATACTGAAGTGCTGTCATGGGAAACATTTCAGCCAGTATCATAATACAAATCCTACATGTCCAACAACACTGTATAATACAACAGCAACCCAGTCAACAAATGCCATGTTCAGTATCTGCCCATGAAAAATTCACATAAGATGAGAAAGACCAAAGTTATTGAAACACCAAACCCAAAAGAAGCCACCTTTGCCAATCATCTTCCAGCACATGCAAAGTTGAGACAGCACAACATGTAGTCAGTAAGCACACGTATACAGTCTCTGTCCTAGTAAAGATGAGTAGGTTAAAATAAATTCACATGTTGGTGATTTTGCTTAATCCCACAACGTTAAATACAACATTTTACTTAGGTAAATTTATTCTGAGGAAAATCCCTCATCGATAAATAACTAGTTTTAACAAAACCTTGTGTAGTTGGTATCCCTGTATTTAACCTTGTACGACCTTCCTCTGCCAGTAAAACAACACTTAGGCTTCTCCTATAACATTATATAAGCTTGGAGGACACAGAGCAGGTAATTTGAGACCATTTCACTTTACAAAATATGATCACCAGATCATTCAAGGCTTCTCTTTTGCACTCTTGTATTTAGTTTAACCCTCACGTTTTTATTATAAATCAGGGTATTGAGATGGCAATGGCACAAGCTTGATGTTTGTGTTCAGTAAACCTTTTCGATTTAACCTGGAAATATGTTTTAGATCACTGTCCTGTGACCCATTTTCAGTTTCACGACAAAGGCAGACATATATTGATTTTAAATGTCCTGGTATTTCCAGGAGTCCATGGTGCCATGAACCCTAATGAGGTTCCCAGGAGTTGTGAAGGATAAATGGCCACACAACATCACAGACCCTCCACCATACTTGAATGTTTGCTGCAAAAAAGCTTTAAAACTTTTATTTGCTGAGTGAACGATCACTATAGAAGAATGCTCCAATCAAAGTCATTTGGCATTTAGCAAACACTCTGAACGTGTTTGAGCCATGCCTTTCTCCCCAATATTTATCACAATTCATGTAACCACAGACAAAATGCATCGGTAGCAAAAGTAATTATCACACACTTCTTTAAGCACTGCTGATATTCTCAAAATGCTCAGACAAGCACATCTTCCTACACTGTAACACAGTTTATCACGACACAATAACATATCGTCATATATCCCTCTCCTAATTCAGAACACAGTTTCATTTGTATTATCGGATTCCCATTGAGAAGTTGAAATATCATAAGACGGACCATCGTAAAATAGGGAGTACCTGTAGTCTGTTGGCATGGAGGTGGCATTATATTTAGCTTCTAATAATTTCTATGTCAAAACCTATGTTTTTGATTAAAATTCGAGAAAAAAAAATATTCTTTTTTTTTTTTTTTTATCATTTTCAGCCTTCAGCCTTTGCTCTTTAATTATTTATAATTACTTTGAAAGTTGCATTTTTGAGATATTAAGTTAATTTATCAAAGATGAATTTCTCTTTTTACTCATCTATATAATTGGTGCCAAGAACTGAAAAGGACGACTGTATTGCAGAGCCAAGAAAGAGAAGTCCTTACTTCAGACAGGGAAATGTTGAATAAGAACAATTAAAAAGATTCCAAGCTTTCACAGTGATGCAATTGAAGTAATGAGATTCCCAAACAACCTTTTTTAATAAAATAGCTCTGCTGCCTTCCTTCAGGCAACATACAACAGAATGCATGAACTACAGCTGAGCTATGCCATTTTATTTACAGCTTAAACGCTGATTAAAAGCATGATCCTGAAGGACTTCAGAAATTTGCATTCCGACAGATTTATTAACGCCTTCAACAAACCTTGAGAAATGTGTGTGTACACTGACACTGCTTTAATGTTTTGATCTGAATTTGGAACATGTGCCAGGTCTTAACTAATCACATGTTTTTTTTTCACTTCCTCTAACACAATTGCACATGCTGAACTAGTAAATAAGAGGCAGACTGTCTCAGCAGAGTAAGTCTAAAAGCATTCCACAATATCCATCTTATCAGGAAAACAGCGCTGCATGGAAAAGACCCTGAATACTTCTCTATCAAATAAAGAGGAACCGGACATTGTAAAAAGGAACAGGCCAACATAAAGGAGGACACAACATCCCATATGAGAACACGCTGTAAGGGACAATGACATGTCAGTGAGGAAGGACATTGAGCAAGACATTTCCAGGACGGGCTCTCTAGAATTACATATTTGGAAACCGAACGAGCAATACAGACCTAGGACCCTGAAAGTCACAAATCAAAAGTGACAACTCTTCCTGTGAATGGAATCATGTTCCTCACCCAGGATACCAGGAATAAACCTTTCAATCTTAAAAAGAGAGCATCATCAAACGTATTACTCCCTGAAGAAAGAGGTTCTGGCTAGCACTCTACAGGGCTTGTACATTAAAACAGGACTTCTTATTGGGCAGATATGACCTTCAGTAAATGTTTTCTGGCCATGAGATGGTGCTTACCAGCCAGGTAGATGTTTTTAATTAACAGGAGGCAAATCAAATCAGAACTATTCTGTGAAGAGGTCATTATACACTGCTAACAGAATTAGGGGATTTATTGCAATTCTTGTGAGCGGTATAATTAGCATATATTGAGATTCAAAGCATCACCCAGGTTAACGTAGCCCTCCTGCTCCCATGATACAAATACCAGTGGTTCTCAAACTGCGTTAACTGAAGAAGTATGAACTGGTATGTCAGATGACCTAGAAAAACTTAAAACAAAAAATATTGTGTGAAAATAAGTTTCTGACATTGACCAACACCCACCCACCCACCCCCCCCATTCTCTCTGTGTGTCTCTGTCTATCTGTCTGTCTCTCTCTCCCCGTGTCTCTGTGTCTGTCTCTGTGTCTCTGTGTCTGTCTCTGTGTGTGTGTGTGTGTGAGAGAGAGAGTGTGTGTGTGTGTGTGAGAGAGAGAGTGTGTGTGTGTGTGTGAGAGAGA
>JAUZST010004566.1:0-16224 GCA_034779995.1 Parotocinclus haroldoi | reverse complement strand
GTGTGTGTGTGTGTGTGTGTGTGTGTGTGTGTGTGTGTGTGTGTGTGTGTGTGTGTGTGTGTGTGTGTGTGTGCACTACACAAGTGCTGAGAAGGAAACGGACAATGCTAACGAGCCGCCAAAGCCACAGCCATCATCAATTATTCACAGACTGATCAAAACCCAACACGCACACAGTGAACGCAGCACTAACAACACAGCCAGCATGGACAAGACAGAACGGGGGATTTTCCTTCCTAATAGATCACCCTTTTTCACACTCAAACTCGGTGGACGTCATTCGTTGATGTTTTGTTCAGATGTTCTGGGTTAAGTTGATTAATTGTTGGCTTTAATAAAGTTAATACTTTTTACACTGCATTAACTACATGTGTACGTAGGAACTATGACTATGGTCTTTTTTTGTGCGTCAGAAATCTCGATTCTCTGCCAAGCAGACACGTGAAATGGAAAGTTTGTACAGTAGAAGCTCGGAATTTGAACGGTAGTTAAGTAAAACACTCAATCTTGTGATCTTCCAAAGAGGCGCATAAAGCAGTCCAGCCGGGGGCGATAATTCACAAATATAATGTGCATCACCACAAAACAAGAAATAAGAAAAACGACACATTTAAGAAGGTTGGTAGTTTTAACTGTTTAAAGCTGTTCGTTTTCAATATGTTTTGAACCAGTTTCTTCTAGTTCACCGTTATGATGGACCCAAACCTAGCCTAGAGAATCGTGGGTACCGTTGTGCCCTGGATGGGACGCCAGTCCATCACAGCGCCTGGGAGAATTCCCTGACCGGTTCCCCCACGCTCAGACAGGCCTGAACGACACCCGACCTGGTCAGAATTGACCATTTTGTGCATGAATTCTGAAAGTGGGGCAAAATATGAATGTTTTGAGGTTTACAATACAAAACAAAAACACGATACATTGAAGAAGATTTTCTTTCTTAAGACACTTTAGTGAATCCGGTTCCTGGTGAGGTCTTTTGTGGAGGCTTTTTGTTCTGATTTTCCCTGACAAAGACCCACACCCTGTAGTTAATGGAGCTGTATCCTTTCGACTGTCAAAGGCTACAAGTAAACATGCTGAACACATTTCTTTGCTTAATGCATGCTTTTAATCATTAATTACTTATGAATATAGATATAATAAATCATTTGGGGGTTGAGACCAGACTCATTTCCTGCGCACATGTTGAGCGACTGTAGCTCTACTGTCCTTAAAGAATTGGCCCGAATGTTATTGAGGCCTTGAACCAAGTCTTGACTTCAATTCAATCAGACAGCCTAAAAATGCACTGTAATCCTAAAAGTAAACTAGGGTTTATTGTCTAACATCAGAAGCTGACCTCACAGTCCTGTTCCCAAACCTTGTAGAAAGCCCATTTAGAAGAGCAAAGGCTGTTGTGGCAGCAAAGGTGGGAGCAAACATAACATTTTCTTGTAGTTTTGAATGTCCACAAACTTTTGTCTATTTATACTGTAGTTTAACTGATTACCTATGAGGACGGACCCAACACCGTATTAGCCTTAAATATGCATAGAAATATGCAAAGAAAAAGGCGCTACAATTACACACACACACACAAGGTTTGCGCATATGCATGAGCTTTAAAAAAAGGTTCAAATTATTTGCCCTCAACATCTAATTAGAGAAATAAAGACAGATGGGGTTACTGAGCATGTACTGGGCAGAGGGAGAACATGGGTGCAGTGGTGACACACTGATAGTGGACTACCTCCCAAAATCTTGAGGGCTCAAACCCCATCACTGACAGACAGCCACTATTCACTATTCAGCAAAACATTTGAATTTAAAGTATTTTTCAGTTTCTAGTACACTGAAAGAGTGGATCAGTGCGTAGCTCTGAAAAAGGGTGTCTCATGTTACCCCACACATCACTCACTCCACACCGTTCACTGGCTCCCTGCAGCTGCTCCTTTCAGAAGTACTAAATCAAAACATGGGCCACCTCCTTCCTAAGTGTGTGAAACCCTGCGCTGTAAGGTGCACCCTTTGGAAATTAAACACGACACTGGAGGTACTACAGATCAAACGAAGGCAAGTGTCAGAATTCTTTTAGCTTTTTTGACTCACAAAAAAGTTCAAAATGCGAATGCAAAAAAAAAAAAAAAAAACGGAACTCAGAAGTTCGGCACCGCCCAGACAGTCTTTGGCTGGGTTGGGGGTAACGCATTACACTAATCCGATTACTTTTTTTCTGTAACGCAATAATGTAAAGCCTTGCCGTTAAATATTTTGTAATCAGATTACAATTACTAACTAACCTGTTACCTGCGTTACTCACGTTTTTCTATTAAAAGATTATTATTTTTTATTTTTTTAAAAAGAAAAAGCAGTCTTCTTCGTAATTTGCGCACGTGCTAACTTCTTGGCACAGCTTCCTCGTCAGTTGGTCACGTGACTGACTGTGACGTGTGCAGCGTGAACACAGCGTAGCTATGATGGAAGAGGACGAGGCTGGCTGTTTCCACAAGTTACGTCCAAGCCAAAAGCACCTCTAAACTGCTGCGAACTCGACGAGCTATCTGTCGGAACATTTAATAAAACAGGTGGCTAAAGACCTATGTACTGAACGAGAGAGATTTTAGAATGTAACTTAAAAGTAATGTCATGAGGAAAGATGACATTTTCCAGAAAGTAATGAGTAAAGTAATCCCATTACAATGGTATTTAAGTAATGAGTAATCAGTAATATATTACTGTTTTTGAGTAACTTCCCCAATACTGGCACTAAAAACGAAACAGAAGAAAGCAAGTGATGTCAGAACTTCCACTCACCCCCGTAACGAGCAGAGCGGATTCCAAAACCTTTTCCGTTACGGTTATTGAGAGGAATTTGCATGTGTGTGCTTTGTTGCCCACTTCAGAGCAGCGATACAGCGCCCAGTCTCAAAATGGAATGCCAACCGTATGCTAGAAGACTTTTACTATGAAGACACTTTGAATAGACCAAAGTCTGACATCCTCTCACATCTAACGAAAAGTCACAGTGCTTTTACTTACAGATTCTAATTTTGCAAAGGCTTGGGATCAGTCATATTCTTAATGCACAGGGTTTAATATGATGCTGGTCCACCCTTTGCAACGATCACAGCTTCATCTATCATGGCAAGGGTTTCCACAAGGTTTAGGAGTGCGGTTATTTGAATGTTTGACCATTCTTGCGGAAACACATTTGTGACGTCAGACTCATCCCACAGGGGTTCGATCGAGATGCAGTCAGAACTCTGTACAGACCACTCAAGTTCTTCCACACCAAACCTACTCATTCACATCCTTACGGACCTTGGTGTTTGCGCTAGTGCTAGCGCTAGGCCGTCTCCGAAACGTTCCCACAAAGTGGGAGAATTCATTTGTCCAAAATCTCTATGCTGAAGTTATTACGTTCGTGGAACTCCTGAAAACCAATCCCACACTACAATCCCCCTAAAGCACACTTTACACAACACAGTCAGACAGGTTCCTTTTCTTCTAAAAAGCCCCAAACCTAGACAGGTCCATCAGATTGCCAGATGGAGAAGCTTGATTCGTCACTTCAATGGACACGTCCCCATTGCTCTAGAGTCCGATGGTAACGTGCTTTACACCAGTGCATCTGATGCTTTTCGTTGCGCTTGGTGCTGCAAGGAAAGCCATTCCACGAAGCTCTCTACGCGCTGTTCTTGAGCTAATCTGAAGGCCACATAAAGTTTGCAGCGCTGTAGCGATCGACTGCGACCTCTGCGCACTGAAAAACCAAGCGGTGTGTGTTGGAAACCGAGACACTGCAATTAACAGGTTCGCTGTTGCTTTACATATTCACACCACGCTGAGGTGACATACTTGCATGCAAATAGAACAGACGCAGACTATTTTTGTTCCTTGCATGTGCCGGTGTTAAATTTCCACTCACTGGCAAGTGATTTTGTCAGAGTTTACAATGCACTTGTGAATTATGTAGAAAAATGGACATGGAAAACGGTCTGCCCAAGAATTTCAATAAAAGCCCTATCAGCTGAACTGTAACAGTTAATTGATCATTAACTTACCATATGGAGTAGGTTAATTGCTCCAGAGACCCCAGTTCTGATAGTCTTGCTCAGCATTTTCATTCATTTCTCCTATAACCAGTATTATAAATGTCTCCTGATTCAGACAAGGCAAGAGTGATCAACAAAAACTGCTAACCCTGCTCTGCCCTTTTAAGTGTTCCTTACGTTTTAGTAAACATTTCGATTTGAATTGAACAAAAACTTCTCCGTTTTAGGGCAAGGCTTGCCAAGAAGGCATCCATTTGTTTATTCATAGTCAGGTAAGGCATTGGTTGGGTTCGGCGATTTAGTTTTTACACTAATAAACACTCTTGCGCTAAACGTGCTAGCTGTCTACCAAATTCCTTGTGCCAAAATATTACCACAATCCTCTGGCGGTCGCTATTCGCACTATCCGCAGTGTGACAGCAAGGTGGAATTCAAAGCCTTCGCGCAATGTCACCGCTGACTGGGAGTGCCCCACGTCATCGCCTGGCCATACCGATTACGGCCTCGTCAAAGCCATTCAGGTCTTTAAGTCTACCCATTTCTCCTTCATTTAACATTGCCTATGAGAACCGATGGTTTCCTTATTGCCCAATATAGGAGTGGCAAACTTCTTGAGGGGTCGCATTTCTACATTTTCAGTTTGTTCGAGCCGAGCCATCGAAAAACTGAGCAATGTACAAAATGTAAAGTTGGCAAAAGTTATCAAACTCTTCTAAATTTTCACAGTTTACAAACGTATACTCATGGGCAAAAAAAATAAAAGGACCCAGAGAGACACGTCAGGGTGCTTCAGAACTCGGAATGCAGCTATGTCTTAGGCCACAAGGGGGTGCTTCCCTTGCTGCAATACAAAAAGGATACCTTTGGGTAATGTACCTATTGGTACGTTGGTACATTGATTTTGTACCATGCACATCGACATCCAGCATTCAGTCACGGCTGGCAGTGATACGAGGGACAACCGGCCATATGTGCAGGACATCCAGCAGTCATGTGTGTTGTCTCTCACAGCAGGGCTTCCAGACGACATTTCTCACCAGGACAATGCTCACGCACACACAGCAAGGGTTTCTGAGGAACGTCTCTGCTACGTTGCAACACTTCCTTGGCCTGCCTGATGATCAGATTTATCACCATTCCAGCATTTATGGGACCAGCAGGAGTCTACAATCCCAGCTGCAACACCGATGGGCAAAAATGCCGCAGGGTCCCAATCGGAACCTGTTTGAACCATGTCAAACTGTATCTCATCTTACTGTATATCCATGCTAGAGGTGAGCCAACACGGTAACTAAATCCTCCTTTCAACTGTACAGTTTTGCCCCCCAAAAAACGTAGCCCTTTGTACTAGTGGTGGACAATATGGCACTAAAATAATATCCCTATGTTTTAGGGCACTTCTGCGATAACGATGCATTTAGTGATGTATTTCAACAATATGCAATTGCAAGAAAATATATATTATACTTTAAAATACCTTCTGCTTGAGGTGGTGAAACAGATTTGAGGCAAACTTTTGTTGTTACAGACCTTTTGCAAAGCTTCCACTTCACTGTAGTTTGTTGTACATGTGACATTTTGACTCAAAGCGACCTCCACACTAACGAAGTCGCTCCCCTTTTTGGAATCACTTTCCGCCATGTCCGTTGCTCTGCCTAAAAGAATTACATTTGGAAGCAAACGGCATCCGTCCTGCTTATTTAATCAAATTGTCTCCCATTCCTTCGAATCGATGAGTGGATACGATGGAATAAACTTGACTAGTAACGAATTTGGCGCGGTAATTAGTCTGCTTTTTATAGATCCGATTTCATTTCATCTGATCGGTTAAGAATTGTCTTAATAACTGTTGCTTTCTAACTTACAAAATGACCTCTCAAATAATAGAGGAAGTCCAGAGCAAGGAAAACAGACGTCATGACCGACGTTAAGGCTTTTCTGTGTAACAGCTCTAAACAATTGGGTGATTCTACTCACTCACTTTTGCTCCATGTTTTTGGAATGTGGTACAAGCTGCACAAGGGAAGAGCATGTGAGCTCCGCAGAGGCAGCAACCAGGGTTCGAACATACGCCTCTGGGCAGTGAGATGACAGCGCTAACTTTCATGCCACCCAAGTCGGAATAAAAAGAACAATAAGAAGAAGAAGAAGAAGAACTAGTCAAGTAAAGTTTACAACTAGAGATATCAAATGGCTATATGTGTATGTTAAGGCCATGTTATCCTAGCACAATGAGTGAGGACTATCCTAGTCCTCAGTGAGTGAGTGTGTGTGAGATTGTGTGTGTGTGTGCATACCACGCATTCCATTGGTACCACAACTTGGTAGTCTCCAAGTGTTTTTGCATGGACTTGAGCTTTATTTTGAAAAGCCAAAATAGTCAAAAGATTTGTTTAAGGTTACTGCGGGTAAGGTGTAGGTGTTGGTGTACTATCAATTAGCTACAGTAATCATTTTCTAGTGCCAGACTGTTTTGACAGAGACACTTGTCTGTGTGTGTAACCTTGTTTTTCTATGCTTGTGAGGAACATCCTCACGATAAAAATAATACCAGTCAATTTGAACTCAGGAGGACTGTTCTGCCAGTGCTCACTTTTAAATAGCGTCGACTTTTTTTTAAAAAGCTAAATAGCTTTTTCCCTTTCTTTTTTTTTTTTTTTTTTTACAAAAACAGCAAAATGAGCCACAATGCTTTGCTTTATCTTGCTGGAATTAAGGTTAGGGTATGTAGCATTAAAATGCAAAGTCCTCCCGAAGATAGTGAAACGTGTGTGTGTTTGGAAAATACAGCGAGGAACTGAGAGATATTGTGAGAGTGAGAGAGGGAGAGAGAGAGAGAGAGAGAGAGAGAGAGAGAGAGAGAGAGAGACAGGCTGGCGGTCACCTTCACACACCCCGGAGGTTATCGTCTCCTCTAAAGAGCAAAACCTGCAGCAGCGCCGTAGCAACATGAAAAACAGACTTAACACAGCTGCTTGTCTACCGCACATACAAATGATTACATCTACAAGACAAATCCGTACGTGGACAATCAGTATCCAGCCTGTGTCATTATTATTACATCTAGATTATCAATCCATTACACCGTTTCCAGCTTACCTCTGGCGAGAAAAACACGCACAGATTTGATCGCATAACGTCACATCACATTTTAATGGTGACTCGAGTATGAGCGCGTGGAAACCCTTTAATACGAGCGAAAGAAAAACACACGGAGTGGAAAAAAATATAACTCGCCAAGAAGTTGTTCTGATCTAATGAACCTTTGTATGTAGGAATGCAATGGATATAGATTAGTGATTACAATATTTAAGCGAAAGGATAGATTTCTTGAGGAAAACTGTACCCTGTTGGGCCGTCTCTAGTCTGGATACAAGATGAGATACGGTTGGGCATCGGAGGCAAAGTGCTACTGTAGGGTTTCCTGCCTGCAGATGTTGCAGCTGGGCCTGTGGATCCTCAACCATCACACCAACAGTTTGGGGGAAAATGTGTCACAGGGCAGGATTGAAGTGATCATCATGAGGCCTAGGTACTTGAACCCGTCTATCATCAGATTCCAAACTGAACCTGGATTGGTCGCTAAAGACAATATACACGGCTCACAAAAATATGGGGGCTTTTTAATGGGGCACATTTCATTTTTAAATATCCTCTCATTGTTGTGAGCAGTACAGTTCCAGTCCATAAGAGTCCAGGTTTCTCATACAAAACACCACTGCAAACAAACGGCGATCGTGGCTGCCTGTCAACGGCGGCACACACAGTGGGCACAGTGACAACAAATTTCCTTCTGCTAGGCGTCGGACGTTTCAGTGAATGTGCCACTTTGCCTGGATGGTGGACTGTGGGAGCTGCTCATGCTTGTCAGGTGTGGTCATGTCAGGCTGTTCCCCTGTGTGTTCCCTCACGGAATCACAGCTCCAAACACCTCCTAACAGCTGGGTCAGAAAAGCCTAAACGGTTGGCAATTCTTCGAAACGTCCATCCTGCTCCTCTTACTCAAATGATGGGCCCCCTTTCAAAGTCTGACAAAATGTCTTCGAGTGCATGGTAGTCAGTCAGCAGTCTCCCACCAAGAGGTACACTACCCAAAAAGAGCCTCTGAGAACTATATAGGCTTTTAGTAGTTTAGTGCCGGAGCAGTTTCATGCCTTCTTGGTTGATTACACCTGTAATCATTCATATAACTGCCTGACAACTTGCAGCAATCCTGAGTGTGTTATTTTTTGTCAGCGTCAGATGTCAGATATGTCCAAGATAAACGGAGGGTCAATTCTCTCCCTCCACTAGTGAAAAAAATGCTTTCGTTTTGTATTGTTTACTACCGAGGATAATGTTTCTGTCTCCGTTGTTTAACTGGGTTCCCTTTGTCTACTCTCAGGACTCTAATTTGGTTTAGAATAAACGTATGCAGAACATGGAGAAATTGACAATTAATAATGCAAAAGAAATCTGTTGTGATGACTTCTAAAGCAGAGAGATAAAGCAACCAGCATATAATCAGCAACCGAGGAAGGGGTACAGTAACACATTCTGGCTTGGAGCCAATTCGGAGTCAATAATTCATACCCTTGTGTTACCGTTAGGCACACGAACCGAGGTATCCAACCTCGCTGAAACCCAAGTGCACAGAGAAACAAGCACCCAGAAGCGTAATCCAACACAGCGGAAAACTACAGCACGGGAAACAAACACGATGCCTTTGTGACTCGGTGCTGCTCGCACAATCCCAGCACTGACAGTGTGTCACCGTGGGGGCCTTTGGCATGACCCTAATCCCAAATGTGTAATCCAGCCCCAGCCACAAAACGCTGCCTCTGAGATTATATAGTGTAGCTGTAAACAAAGGTAACACTGACAGAACCCGTCTGATAAACATGAGTAATCAGAAATCGTTCGAAATACACGAACATCAATAAACCCAGTGTGTTATACTGCCTGGCAATCCTGGTATCTTTCCATCTCTGGCCCTTCTGTGCCTTCATTGTGTACAAGCACACTCGTACACACAACGCACCGGCTGTTTCAACGGTGGACGAATACACACGTTTCATAAACACTACACTAATTGAGTGAGACTATATCAGGAAACGGAGAGTGATCATTTGAGTATGACGTAATATTGTAATGGGCAAGCTTATTTATCTATTTTACATTTTTAACCGCAAAAGTCTTAAATTGCAATAGTGAATAAACACTGATCGGATAGTCGTTAACCTTTGTGTACATGCACCCATTTAATTTAATTTAAGTGCAGCTTATATACTTGCTGTTGTGTCTCGGCAAATATGTGAACAACAACAGGTGTGGAGTAGACGCTGACGCAAAAGCCTAAATGTGCTTCTCCCGCTGCTCTATAAAAAGGCTCGCAGAGGCTACGTTCGGGTAGTGTACCTTTTTGTGCGAGATCGATGATAGCTAGACTTGCCTCTACGGTGCACAGAGACATTTTTGTCTCATTGTACTGATAAGCAGGAGGGTCAAAAATTGGCCATATAATACATATACTGCATAGCAAAGCTATATGGGACAGTGCAGTGTGCCTGTATTGACTAAACAGCCAAGATACTGGACACAAACAGTACTGTTGTTATATCCAAGCTTTATCTGTGTGCTGTTCATGACGACTATAAGCAACCTGCAAATCAAAAACGCCCAAAATACACTTGGCTCGTTCTCCTTCCCCAGGTAAACCGGTCCCTCATGAACAGGTTATTACTAAGAAAAAAGCACAGAATATAATCAAACCAAACTCAGATACTATACTCCCACTCTTTTGCCCATGACCTAATTCTACAGACATGTTAGACAACAGATAAAGGCACTGCAGTCGTTCCCTGATGTTTTATGGCCTGCAGATGGAAATGTTTCAGGGTGGTTTGTAGTACTACATCAAGAGTGTTTTAATCGTAGTTTCTTATGCAACTTATTTAACTGATCATTAATTCAAATGGCGATCACAGGACAACAACTGACAACAAACATTTCGATATATAGACATGCTTAAGACAACCATTTTGTTGCCAGAGTGGCCGGTCTGAGTATTTCAGAAACTGCTGATCCATTTTCACAGCAGCCATTGCTAGGGCTTGAAGAAAATGGTCCAAAAAAATAAGAGGAAATCTCCATTGAGGGCAGTTCCCTGGGCAAAATGCCTTGTTGATGCCAGAGGTCAGAGGAGAATGAACAGACGGAGACTGGGTCACATTGATAGAAAGGCAACAGTAACTAGAACCATTCATTACAGATGCAGAAGAGCATCTCTGAATGATCAAACGGCCTCCACGGTCCCCAGATCTTAATCCAACAGAGCACGTTTGAGATGCGGTGGAACGACAGTGGAGTGGCGTCATGTTCAAATCTGCAGCAACTGTGCGATGTCATCGTGTCAAAATGGACCAAAGTGGCTGAATGTTTCCAGTCCCGATGCCCCAAACAATTGAGGCAGCTCTGAAGGCTTTCCATCCAGGACTGGCAAGACATACACAGTGAGACTTCAAGAATTCATACAAGGTGTGTCGATTCGTCAGATGATCATTACTGCGGCTCTAACGTATGTAACATTTTCCAGTAAGCTTGCATGAGGTCAGTAATGGGCGAGGCTTAAAATATACAGCTAAATGGAGAGACGGGCATAGAGGGAGCGCATTAAATAGATTCAGGTAGAGAGATCGAAAGAGAAAACGTATCGTAAAGATGCGGTGTGGTCCAGGTCGGAGAAATACTACAGATCGCAAATCATTAAAGCTGACGTAAAAGGTTAAAGCATTATTATGCTGCTAAAAGCAGAGAGACCCGGAGCGAGACGAAGCATTACCGCCGAATTTATTGCAGCGTAATACTCGGGCAGAGGATTTAAAAAAAAAAAAAAAAAAAAAAAAAAAAAGAGAAGAGCAGGAAATAACACAAAGCAAGTGATTTACAGACAGAGATAAGGGAGATATATAGCGGTTCTGTAAAAACTCGAGTAATGAAAGCCGGGGTAAAAGCAGGTCACTGACAGCAGCAGTAAGCTCCTGAGATCAGACGTAGCAGTGTGTAGGAGAAAAGAGGAACTGTTGGGCTGTGATCATCTGTACGGGTGTGCAATACTGAATGCACCATGTTTACAGCATGTTTAAGGTACACCATGCTATGATATTTACAGCAAATAAAGTCATACGTTCCCAATAAATTCAACGAATGATGTCGGGAACATCAGAAATCCCTCATGGCGGCACGAAGGCTCAATCCCAGGCTGGAGCGGCCTGGGTCCTTTCGGTGTGGAGTCTGCATGTCCTCCCCCTGCCTGTGTGGGTTTACTCCGGGTACTCCGGTTTCCTCCCACACTCCAAAGAGATGTGTGGTAGGTTAACTGGTGTCTCTAAATTGGTCAGTGTGTGACTGTGTGTGCCCTACGATGGACTGGCCTCCCGTCTAGGGTTGTTCCTGCCCAGAGTTGCCGGTTAGGCACCGGCTGGCCCACGACCCCGTGTGGATTAAGCGGTAGATAATGAACTTCAAGACAGTTTTCAAGACTTGCAGGTACTGGAACAATGACTTTGTGCTGGCGCAACCTTTAAAAAGTGATCATGGTTAGGCAAATTTTGACATTTCTGCCTACTGTAAATGGATCTTGACGTATATGCGAGTACACGGAGCCTTAATGGCAAGTTCCACCCTCCGCTGTTCCTTGTTCAAAGGTAAAGGTCACACACACATCAGCTCTGACTGTCCTGTGACTGGAGCGTACCTATTGATCTCAACCACAAAGCCAAGACGCCAAGTCAAATGTATTTATAGAGCACTTTTTTTTTTCTTTCTTTTTTTTTTACAACAGAGCATTGCCATAAAGCAGCTTTATAACTATCTCGGGCCACAGCCCTAACTGAGCAAGCCTAGGGAGTAACAAAGTAGAAAGGAAAACCTCCTTAAATGTGATGAGGAAGAAACCATGGGAGGCTCGCGACTCAAAAGTGACCCAACCTCCTTGTAACCTCCTTGTGTAACGAACAGACAACGGTACAGTTTAAGCCACGGTCATAACGGTCACAACATGTCTGTCTCTCTTAGGCATGTGGCAAAATATTTGTAACGCCCCTCCAAAAAAAAAAAAAAAACTCTTGCATTTCTCATCATGCCCTTGATTTGCTAGCTGCGTTTTAATTTCCATGTTTGCTCTATTATTCATCCCCAATTTCCTGCTCTGTTGTGCAAGTGGGTGAACGAGGAAAGCTCACTAAATCACATTAAGTCAAGTGAAAGCGACGTGCTGCTTCAGCAGCGACACTGAAGAGAGAACGGAGAGAGAAAGAGAAAGAGGCGACGCGGTTCATGTGAGGACGGAAGCCAGGGCGCCGTCTAAATCTCAATCCCACGCGGAGATTATCAGGCAACCAGAGTGAGAGAGGGAGGAATTTTATCATGTCTATGGAGATAACTTCTCAGCTTCACAGCGAGGGTTCAACCCCAGGGTGGAGTCCATTCTGTGTGGAGTCTGCAGGGAGTGGGAGGCTACTTCATTATGGGATATTGTATTTTGAAGTATCCCCTAATTTCGTTGAGCAGTATATATATATATATACATGCTTGGAGTCAGAACCCCAAAGAAAGGAGCACTTTATAACTTTAAAGTTTTCAGCACATGAATATTAGTTGATTTATGTTTATTAGTTTTTATTTAACATCGCATCGGCATCAACGGCTAGATTTAAGACAGACACAGGGTTATGTCAACACACTAGTCATGGGCCAATTTAGATGTCTACCTAATGCGTACCTTTGGAATGTGGAAGGAACCTGGAGCAGCCAGAGTAAACACAGGGAGTGGGAGTTCTTCCCGTGGCCGCATGGGTTTACTCTGGGTACTCCGGATTCCCCCCACAGTCGAAAAACATGCAAGAACTGATCATGCTTAATTTAATTAATGATTGAATTGAATTAATGATCATTGCCTGACCTGACTGCATACATGGCTAGTCTTGACATAACTGTGTGTCGGTCAAGTCCCTCAAGTCAGTAACTGCATTTCATTTGAACCCTATAAATAACATTACGCTGAATGAACACATTTTATAGTCGGAGTTACGCAAAAGTAACTTAGGCCACCGTTAGATTTGTTGTTTTAG
Organism: Parotocinclus haroldoi; assembly: GCA_034779995.1. Lineage (NCBI taxonomy): Eukaryota > Metazoa > Chordata > Actinopteri > Siluriformes > Loricariidae > Parotocinclus > Parotocinclus haroldoi. Next base: position 3,080 of record JAUZST010004566.1, on the reverse strand, counting down.
CAATGATTTAATATACTGGCATAATATGATTTAGCATATTGTAAATATTTCACCCTGTTTCCCTTCTGGAAAAGTGGTTTCTTGGCTGCTACCTTTCCAAAAAGGCCATTCCTGATCATTCTTTTTTCAGACTGTAGAAGGGTCAGCTTGGAATCCCAGCTGAAGCTGCCAGATGCTCCTCTTGCTCAAGGGGAGGCCACATTTGCCACGGTAGCCTAATTTTTTTTTTAAGGTTTTTAATAAAACGTACACATTTCCTGTATTTTTGTATTTGTGTTATATTAGAAAAACTGAGAAATAATTTTGGTCTTTATACCATATGTGATTGATGGTGTGCGTATATGTAATCAAACGGTGGCCTTAGACTTTTGCACAGTACTGTACATCGGTTATCATTAATGCATACATAGTATTATATGTTAGGGCTTCCCTTTGCTCAATATGATTTATGATACATAAATCATAAAATACATTAAAGATATGGATAATGACAGATATAATTATCTCGCTATATGGAAACACGACCTTGGTCCTAAGTTACAACCAACAACCAAACAACGAGCAAGCTTTGTGGAACATTTGCATAAGGAACCCAGAACTTTAAAAAGCCCTAATAAAAGCTAGAAAACAGAAAGCACGTTCTGTCACTACAGCAACTGATGGCAGGGAAGAACCAACACTACAATCCCTCAGGAAGCAGAGATCCCTCGTGCTCGCTCACCGCGGCGCACGGTTTTGGTTTGCATTCGCACCACCAGCAGGAGTTCTGTCTAACGTCTTTTCCATTGAGCACATACTCTTACGACCATCAAATGTAACAATCTACAATCCACGCCTTACCGCATGCCAAAACCAAAAACGAGAATACCTAGAGATGTTGTTTTACCTGTAGTGTACATGTGTGACTGTAGGACTTCTATATCCAAAGATCCACGTCTGAATGTCCATGGGTCTGGCGTTGGGGTACGCTATGGTCACGTCAACCACCCACTGCAGGCCTCTGGGTTTGTTACCTGCACCGTACACAGTGTAAAGACGTTTAGAAGAGAATACTGTGCATACATCAAGCATGCACGGTATATTTGCGGTTACAAACTCACAGAATTGTGTGTCTGTGCGTGCCAGTGACTGGGAAAGCCCCTGAAGAACCACTTTGACATGACTTTGGCTGTGTGACATGGCGTACCAAAGCCTCATAGCTAAAAGGTCCCAGGTTCAATACCAGGGTGGAGTCGAGTCTGTCCTTCGAATCTGCATGTTCTCTCCGTGTCTGTGTGGGTTTACTCGGGTTACTCCGGTTTCCTCCCACAGGCCGAAGACATGCGTGGTAGGTTAATTGGTGTCCCTAAGAGTGGCACTAAGTGTGTGACTGTGTGTGTGTGTGCCCTACGACGGATTGCCCATAGGGGCAGGAACAACCCCAGATGGGGAACAAATCCGTCATAGGGCACACATCCACAGTCGCTCTGGGCACCCGCGATCCCATGTGGATTAAGCAGAAGTTAATGGATGGATGGATGGATGGATGGACGGATGGATGCGTTTGTCGTGCAAAGCCCAAACGTGATCCATCTATCCATCTCCCGCATAGAATATATGGGACTAGTCGCCGATTTCTGGTCGCGGCAGATCCACTGAAAAGTGGCTAATTCTGGTCGCCCTCCCCCCCTGCTATCTTACCTTTTTGTTGTGATGGGCCGCTGTCGTTTCCCAGCATGCCGTTCTCCTGCTGTGGCCCAAGGCATTTCAGGATGACCTGAGTGGCTCCCAAGCGAGGCAGCGTCACGTGCGTTAAGTGTGGTAAATCGTTCTTCTTGGCAAATGACTGACTCGTCTCTCGCCTCTTTCTCAGGAAGCCACCTTCAGGAAACAAGACGATCCATTTCCTCTCCCTGCTGTAATAACACTTGTCCAGGTGACTCTTCAGGTATATGAGCTGCTTGTCCCGATGTGTTTTGCCCTGTGGTCAAGATACGATGGGTGACATAAATACTACAGAGCAAAAGCTGGGTGAGACGGACTCCAATTTCTATTCTCCATACAACCATATTCTATCAATATGGAGACAAATAATAAATAATATATTTAAGCAGTTATACATGAGAAGGAGAACCTATATTGGGAGACACTGGCACACCAGTGTCAAGATCTCGTGTTAGAGTATGAACCTGGAGTGACTGGTATTAAAATAATTAGAATGCATAACAAGCAACAACAAGCTTTACGTAAACAAACATATAAACTATGCTAATAACGCGACAACCCTAATGATTACCCCAACTAAATCAATCGTTTTCATTTTAATAAATGCGATCAGTTTTAAACCTGCATTTCGAACTAACGTTTCTTCTTAGGCTAAGCCGTATTCCTTTTGTACCACCCCGTGTTAGAGCAAGGTAAGGGATTGCAAACTCAATTGGTGTGGACCTACATTTTAGCGGAAGGTACTGCTAGTTTTAAAGCATATCCAGCATTAATCCAGTACTTCTCTGATTTGTGAATAACATCACAGCCGCGATTATCTATGGCACTTGCCGTGATGCTGTTGCTTATAACGAACTCCCTCTCGTGTTCTACTGCGTAAACGCCGTAGCAACGAGATGAGTAATTTGATTTCTTATTTAGTTTCTGCGTGGCTTTCATGTTTAGGCGGATCAATCTTGACTCGAACCAATATATATATATATATGCATATATGCATTCTAGAAGTGTCCACAAAAAACATGCATGAAAACACGATTAATGCTGATACACAACAAAGTAATATGACCAAAACTACAGTTCTGAGAATCATTCACAGATATTATAAACATTCACAAAGATTGGGGATATTTCATTAGGGAAGATTACGTTTTTAACTTTCCCCTCATTTCTGAGCAGTATATATTTGCCATACATTAAATATAACTACAGTCGATTCCGGTTAATGGGACCACATCGGGACGTGATAATTTTGATCCTAATATCCGGCTGGTCTGATTAATCAAACATGCCCCATGTTACAAGACGGGACGTGCTATAATTTATATAACATATTAAATGTTTATTAAACCTTTATTGTGCGATTTACACGTATAGCG
>JAUZST010004565.1:0-15000 GCA_034779995.1 Parotocinclus haroldoi | reverse complement strand
TTCTGAAACAAACTTTTAAACATTGTAATGTTTATATACAGTGTTGTTTACTGGAGGGCGTTATCTTGTTGTATGATTCAGCTTCCTTTGTGAAATTGCTTGATACCATTTGGAATTTATTGTACATTTAGTGACTGAAAGCTGCAGAGACCCTGAGGCAGCAAAGTATGTCTCCCTTCCCTAGCTGAGATGAAGTTTTGGTGTTGAGAATTGTAGCCACAAGTGTATTTGTTTGTCTCTTAGTTAATGGTCTTTATCATGTTTTGTAGATTCCTCCAGGTTTTATTCAATATATGTTATTTTTATGTTTATTTTCAATTTAATTGTACTTTTCATTGCACATTGTGAAATCTATGCATGGCACCCATTGCTATGGGGACAGCATTGAACTTCCACTATTTGAAGTCAGTTCATAATATTGTAAATTGGTGAACAGGTATTCATCCTTAAGATACTGGACTCTGGACCTGATGGTCCAGGATTCAAATCTCACCTATACCAAAAGCTATCTGCCACAGTTGGGTCCTTAAGCAAGGCTCTTGTTATAAGTCGCTCTGGATACGGGCATCTGTTAAATGCCCCAAAAGTTAATGTATTCACGTTTTCTTTTATTCTCAAAAGTATATGTTAATTTTTTCAAAATGCTTTATTTTCTTGTATTCTTGACACAATTAGTAGTAGATCCAAACTTGAGTAGTATGTGATGAATCAGTAAATCTCCATTGCATATATTGGGATCCAGCAGATAGAAAGTGAAAATAACTCGAAACCTGACAGTAGTGGGTCTTTGAAATTGAGAGGCATCAACTCAGTCTATTTCCTTTGATTTAGATTGATTTTTCTCAGATTGATGTGGTTAAAAAAATCTCATAATAACCCAACTGCTACCGATGTGGCAGATGGAGATTAGGACTACTTCTTCAAAGTTAGTATTCCAAAAGCAGCACTTATAGCAGGCAAATGGACCCACATTCATGATGTCATGTTCCCTGTTGATGATGAAATGAGAGATGGAGGGAAGGCAGCAGTAGAAGAGAGGGGAAGAGGAAAAGTGACAGTGAATGATGCAGTCTGTAATTACGAGTCTATCAAGAGGCGACAAGAGAGCAGGCAAGTGCTGGGAGGAACCATCGACACCCTGCATATTTGCCCGGGGGCACAAATTACCGTGACCCCCATAGAAAAAAAGGACAGTTTAATGATTTCAAATGTAACCCTGCAAAATGCTCCACAATTAAGTGGCCTGATGGTTTCTCAGGCAGTTCATAAGTGGTGTATCTCAAGACTCTAAAAATAGAGCAAAAAATTACAAAAAAAAGAGGATAAGTTGTAGCTTATGTATGACAATGTATCTGTAATAACATACATTTGTTTATCAAAAATCCTTAACATTTTAAACTACAAGTCCCCATATATATTTTCATATTTTCATGTCATACTTTGTTTTGTAGAATATCGTGTAGCTATCTGAGAAGCAGAGTGATGATTTGTAAATGTTCAGTTTAGGCCCAGATTAAGTCAGCATGTAAAGAGTACCATTATTCCAGAAATTATTAGTAAGCATCGAACGTTGTCTGTTCTCAATAGCTATTCAGATGGCAATGTGTTGTCATGCCAGGATGGATAGAAGTTGGACAGCAATGAGCACAATGATAACTAAGCGTAATATTAATAACCTGTCTGTTGGATGATTGTTTATAATTGCATTTTTATTAAACTAGCAACCAGTCAGGTGCAGACAAAACTAAATGGTCACATTCACTATGCTTGTAATTTATTTAATCGGTAGGGCATATCTGGTGGTGCAGCAGTTTAATTTGCTACCCCACCACCATGGAGACATGTCTTTGAGCCTCCTATGGCCTCTGACATTTAAAATATTAAAGGTTCTTTCCAAATTATGTAATCTTCTACCTACAATAATTACAGCTATGGTGCAAAATGTGTATCAGTTTAGCACCTGTAGTTCATTCATATTTATGTACGCGCACAGTCACTGTACATCATGCAAAATGTCCATGCTTTATGAGTTGATTCATGTTACATTTGCACATTTCTGTATTTTGCACCATTGTATTTTGCTTAAAAGAAATAAGTTCTCCATATATTATGTTAATAAATCAGCTTGCACGTTTGTGGTTATTATCAAGTTAGGCCAGGTATTTACACATGCAAACCTGAAGTAATTAAGGCGCTTAGTTTTAATTTAAGACAAATATGAAAGCACCCAAGCTACTTTATTTCCACTCATGTCTATGTAAGCCATTGCAGCTTTAGTAGTGCGTGTAAAAACCTCTACTGAATGTTTGGCAAGAGCACCTTTTGAAGCATGCTGTCATGTCTCCTTATAGTCACTGGGGGTCAAAAATAAAACTTTATCTGAGGAACATTAATCCTGCTGGTCCAACTACAATTAATTTTCAGCGCCACATGTGCCTTATGTATGCAATGAAAAGCACTGTTAGAGCTCTGCCAATACACGCTCATTCCTTCATTCTCTCTGAAGTTAGTGTTTCATACACTATTTTTAAAATGATAATAATGAAGGAAAATAAGTCGCTGGGGGGAAAAAAGCAAAGGTATATGAGGAGATTCAAGATATCTGGGCTTTAACTGTCTGCTTGTTCAGTAACTTCACTGTCGATCACATACAGTAGTCAGACAAAGGTAATAGCATGCAATTGCTTATGGTTTGTCACATGGAGTAAAAGCTGAGCTGGAAGGCAAACATGTTTGTGGTAATTTGTGTATAAATGTGTGTCATGTTCATTGACGAGTATTAGGGTATCAGATGTGTATATACACACACCAATTAGGCTGCTGTGCTCCGATTTTGTGCAATATGTAGGATTATGAATGCAAATGCTGATAGTCTAAATCCTGCTAAAATAGTGTATATTTCATATGCAGGTTGTGTTTTGTGTGGCATAAAAAATACTATTTTGAGAAGATAACATGATTGTGATGCCAGTGTTTAGTATTTTGCGGTAGTTCAGACGTGCATTTGTATTTAATAAATAGAACTTGTAACCAACTCCCATAACATGTCTACTGTAACCAAAACTATAATAGGGGGTTAAACTCTAATTGATTGATGCTACACCAAGCAGGGGGCAAAGAGAGCTTTGCAAAACAACATGGGGTAATCCATAATCACATAACCAGACATTGAAGTCAGGGTCAAAATCACAATGTTAAACATGAGGAACAGCACCATGAAAGCATGACTTAATAATGCATAAAATAAAAATACAAGATATCAGTCATTATATTCTAGACGATAATCTCTCCAAGTATCTAACAATATCTGGTTCTATACCTCTATGAACTTTGTAATATTTGTGGATTACTGGACAAGTTTCTGAATGTCAGATGTACGCAAGACTGTGTTGTATGCTTCTTCTTTTTTATGACCATTAACCATTTTTTTTATCTATGAGTCATGCTGTATCCACTATGAACCACTGGAATTACATTCAACTCGTTATAATTACATGGGGTTTTTTGAATAATTGTTGATGAAATATGGAGTGAACATGGAAAATACTTCCCACGCGGATGTGATCAATTAATGTGATCATTATTCAATTTAGACGCACTTTCTCTCAAGATTCCCAATTTGCAAGAAAATATGTACCCTGAATATGATAGAAATTCATCACAGCACTAGATGGGCATTGATAATGTAGCAGCACAGTTGTATGTGCTGATCTAGGAAAAGTATTAAATGAAATCTTTCAAAGTAAAAGGCTGGAAAAAGTCTTTCTCCTTTTGCATTACTCCTGCAATGTTTTATCATTAACAATGCAAACAAATGTAACTGATTTGAGTAGTATTACTTACTGATTACTTATGGCAGATATTTGAGTTTCGTTAGTATTTTATGAAGTCTATTTTGTTGCTCGTTGTTTTTTAAATGAATGAATTGTGTTTTGATTATAAGAACAAATTTACCAGTGTAAAGCCAAGATCAATGTATAGGAATATCCCAAACTGTTAAAACACATACATTTTTTAAAAATATTATTTTTGTTTTAGAAGCACACAACTCTAATACACCACCACAGATACCCAGGTTTGAGTCCTGGCAGTGCCTGCTGGGTCAGGCATCTCAAACTAGCACAAAGGCATCCTCCATTCAGTTCTATTACCTATCAGCCCTACACCATGACCAAACAACAGATCTGCTAAAATGATCTTCTACACAATTTCTCTAAAATGCTTGGAAAAACTTTTTAAAACTGCATCACATTGCACCTAAAGGAGCTGACACAATTAGAAAGGCAATAAAGAACTTTTCATTTCATTATTGCCTTACAAATTGTCTCATATGTACTCAAAATGTATTCACTGTACTGTATGTATGCATATCCAAATTTGAAAGGATGGAGCTCCTTTACTATGACTGGATGTGTGCCTGTGTCTAATTATGTGAGCCAGAGACAAAAGTTCTCTCTTCTAGTCTTGCGATACAAAATCCTCTTTTCCAAACTGTCATCAGGACTCTGCCAACCCGCCCAGACAGGCAGATGATGAACGACTTGCGGGCACCCGATTTCCATTCAGTCAACCCCTCATCCTGCATGTGTCACATTTAACCCGCATTTACCAAAATCGATTATCCGGCTATCACTGGGGCAGGTGCTCTGGGGACGATGCGCCTCCCATCACTCCATCCTCTTTTCAATTAGGAGGTAAATAATCAGTGCTTTCATAAGGAGGGAGGGAGTGATGACTCTCTCGGTCTGCAGCTTTAGCTCTCCCCAGGGCCCTCTTTACGTCTATCTGTGCTGTAGCGGCGAGGCTAAAGACTCAATATGGCGTGTAATGGCCGTGACGGTTGGTTAATAGATGTTGCCTGCTTCGGCTGATCTGAGATCAGTTATCTTCAGCTTCTGAAATGATTAGAAACAGCTTTCAAACTGGAAAGGCTGGTCTTGAAACAGTGAGGTCCTTGCCATCTGCTACTGGTGTTTGTTTTGTCAGTGTTCAATATTTACTGAGCTCCCAGCATTCTTGGGGGCATGAGAGTGGCACAGTGCCAGAGTGGGGGTGTAGATGGATAAGTGTAGGGGGAGGAAAGGGGAAAATTATGTGAATGTGTAGGAGGGCCGTGATGAGGCCAATGGGGAGGTGTGTGTGTGTGTGTGTCAGAGAGAGAGAGAGAGACGGGGGGGCTTGTTTAGAGATGCATTTCATCAGGCTAATTAATTTACAAGCACCTGTTTAATCACAGGAGATGCTCAAGAGAAACAGAGAACAAGTAGACACAGACTGAATGGATACACACAGTAACACACAAGCTTCAGGGATGGTTAGAAATAATGATTGATATGACATTTCCCCAAATCTGCTGTTCTTTACACACAGAAAGCCTAGGAGATAAAGCACACAATCAGGTTGAATGGGTGTCTTCCGCCCAAAAAAATCACCCAGCTGAAGACATCTGCAGTTGTTGTAATGGAAGAGCCATAATAAGACTGCGCTTTTAAATGTTTCAGTGCAAAGGAATCTGGTGTACTTATCCTCTATTTGTTCAGGGTGATACTTGTGTATGCACAATAATGAATAGTGAAGCGTTGGTAGATAAATACAGACTACATCCAAAACTGCCCCCGTTCACCAGTCTCTACATTCAATACAGAGTACAGTTAAAATGTAGTGGGTGAGGTGGTGAATGATTTTGGAATCCTTTCCTGTAATACTGAATATTGCTTTGCCTGGACACACTAACACACACTGTTATACCAAAATGTTGTTTATATATACAGTATTCAGACCCCTTTAAATTTTTCACTCTCTATTTCATTGCAGCCATTTGCTAATATTTGCTAAAAAAAGTTATTTTTATTTTTCATTAATGTACACTCAGCATCCCATCTTGACAGTAAAAACAGACATTTTGCAAAATTATTTAAAAAGAAAAACTGAAATATCACGTGGTCATAAGTATTCAGACCCTTTGCTGTGACACTCATTTAACTCATAAGCTGTCCATTTCTTCTTATCCTTCTTGAGATGGTTCTACTCCTTCATTTGAGTCCAGCTGTGTTTAACTGAACTGTTTGGACTTGATGCAGTCAGTCCACCTTTTGTATGATTTAGGAGGATGGCAGTGACAGGACAATGTGTATATATAAGAACTGAGAATGAGTGGTGTGGGAGAACTAAGCGAGAAGAAGCTGTAAGGGAAAACATGCCAAACCCCTCACAGACTCTGAGCAACGACTACCTCAAAGCCCCTCCCTGTGCTCATTTCAGTGTTCAGCTAACTAATTAATATAAGTCTCTTTAATGGTGTTTGCTTTAATTTGGAGTATTCTCTATTGTGGAAACTGGGTGGCATGGTGACTCAAGCAGTTAAGAGTTGTCTCAACTCCATCGATCCCTGGTTTAATGCCAACCTTGAAGTCCTGTGTGGAGTTTGCATGTCCTCCAAGTGGGCTTTCTCTTCGTGCTCTGACATCCTCCCACATTCCAAAGGCATGTATTAAGCAGACTTAAGTAACATGAATAAACCTGAAAGGCTATGAATTAGGCCCCTGTAAGGCCTAAATATGTACAATATGCAAATAATTTAATTCAACTGAATAAATCTCCTTTGCACATACAAAGATGCAACCCTTTTGCCCTGGGTAACTGTGAGCATGTTCAGTTTAGCTCAGTTGCTAATCTTGCCAGGTTTGGTGGATAGCTTTCCGTGACTAATCTCAAACAGATGTGAAGTTTTTAAGTTGTTAATACATGAATAATGAAAACTATGATTAGTTTAATGTATATAATATAGTGTAGAATATAATTAAATGTATTTATAATGCACCTGTCCGACTTGAGATAGCTTGTAATGTCACCACTAAGCATTAAAACTAATATGGCTAAATATCATTATAATCCAATTTACCAACATTTTTAATCTTTTTAATAATGTACAGTATATTAAGAACTGCACTTTGTATTTGAATAAAGGTCCTCATACTAAGGTAAGCATTTACAGCTATCTGCTTAAAGCTTCGTATACACAGGTGGGTCTGATGGGTAGTCTGGTCGAGAGATGTAGCTTTGGAAGATACAGATTTTTTTAGGGATCAGGCGGGGGAAAATGTTTGTTTATCTTCAAGGAATCCTAATCATCAAATGATACACTGGAAATTTTTGCATAGAGTCTATTTAACACCAAAGAAAAATTTTCATATGCAGTTATCCCAATCACTGGTTTGTAACTTATGTTAGGCACGTATATGCACTATTTTTGGCACTGTGCAGAAGTCTGTAAATTGGCAACAGATCTCGGTTGATCTCACGGCTATAATGGGCCATAATATTCCATGCTCTGCATCACTTTTTCTTTTAAATGATTTCTCCTTACTTACAATTTTGAGGCGACAACAGAAAATTTTACTTTGTGCTCTTACAGCAGCAAGAAACTAGTTACTTGATGATTTGAGTTTAGAGTTTGTCACATATACATTGTACAAGGTACAATAGACAGCGAAATTGGAACTGTCAACCCATCCGAACATACAATATAACAAGGGCGGGGGTTGTAGAGACAAGACAGGAAGATGTAACCTTAGGAAAACTAGAATATGGTAAACATCAGGAAAGATTGGAGACAAAAAAGCCCCGCCCACATACTGTCCTCAGAAAAGTACAGTATGAGAGCACGAAAAAAAAAACTCCTTAGCACATATAATGGCATTTGACAAAAGACTAGCCACGGAGAAGGGGGAAAGGAATTGAGGATAAACACAGCAACAACGAGCGGCCATCCGGTATATAGTAGCTACCTAGAGCACTCACACAGACCCGTCTCGATGCGATTGTGGGGGAGAAGCAGAAATAGAAGGTGTGTTCATAGGTTGGGAGCACGGTAGGGAAACTTCCAGACAGGCCACGCCCCAGTAGTCTTAGGAAAATTTGGTGTGGGGGGGTGGTACAGGTTTCCATAGCAGCGGAATCCTCTGGAGGAGTTTACACTGCAGCTCGACCTCAAGGCCAAGCCACAGATAAGATGGGTGCCAAAACTCAGGTAAGATGCTTGTTTTGGCTCGAGTGCGCTAAATTTTCACTCACAACACTCATGAATAGCAGTTCTCAATTCCCAATTTTTCCAGTTTTGAGTTCAGATCCGATAGCTTCCCCGAGATTGAATCCAATCCGCGAGTAAAAGTCACAGTCTGAGTACCTACAGCTCTTCCTACACCCTCGATCACAGTGATCCAACTTTTTTATTTTCACGATATACCAGGGCAACGCCTATTCCAATCAGCAGAAACCCCGTAATCATGGTTCCGAATAAGAATACATCCTCAGTGTCCTCAACGGAAAGTTTTGCCATACACATGGTCTGCCAGTTCTTCCAAACATCCATCACTCATTTAGCAACAAAAGTTCCATCTGGAAAGTTGGCTCCCCCAAGCCAAGGCTTCTCGTCGAGTGTCAATAGCATTGAAAGACCATTTAATTAATTCCATAATTCCATAAAACCTCTCATGCCATCAGACTGTACAACTCCTCTCAGGAGAAGGGGTAACAGGAGGACAGAGGATGGGAAGGAACAGTTGTCCATTCTATAATTTCCACAATAATTCAGACTATGTGTAATATTGTTCTCTATCAGACTCTATCAGACTTTCAAATATATATATATAGATAGAAGAACAGATAGAAGATAGTGGAGGGAAAAAGTGCCTCTGCCTTCCTTCAAGGTTGCAAGAGCCCTTCCACCTCACCGGATCTCAAGACGTCAGTGGACTATCGGTTGCCCGTATGCACGGTGCCAACTCAAAGACTATAGATGACTGGAAAGGGGTACTGTAAGTTACGAGGACTCTTCTGACCTCCTGTGGCTTAAGTCGGCCAGATTGTAAAGGGGGCTTTTAAGTTCCATTTTGGCTAAAAAGCATGCCTATCTGGCTTTTGATATTTACGTTCGTTTTAAGTTGTTCAATTTATTTTGACAAAAAGTTTGCTATGAGGTACTGACCCATGATACTTTTCTCCGAATGATCTATCAACAAATCCAGGGCTTGGGAGGGGGGAGGATGTGGGTACTATCATTATTTTATTATTTTGTTTTATTTAATTTATTTATTTTATTATTTTTGTATTATTTTTTGTTGTTGTTTTTTTCTACTTGTAGAGGATTTATGTGTTTTTTCCAAACTAATAAAACATTTGTTCACAAAAAAATAAAAAAAATCACTCAACTGTCAATTGCACAGCCTGTGGTCTACATTTTTGTTGCTAACAGATGGTAACTGGGCACTTCCTGAGTGATGCTTAATTTCTTTCAGTTGTGTGCCACAAACTTCACTGACTGCCACCACTCCACTGATTTTAATGGCAGCAGCCACTGATGCTATCATGCAAACACACACAGCCACTGAGCCATGTGCATTTGTAAGAGAGACACAGAAAGGAAGAAATGTAGTTTTAGCTCTTACTGAACGAACCTATGATTACAGAATGTTTTTAGTCCTGTTTACTTTTACTGACTCTCTCTTAAATACAAACACACAGACTCGCAGCGTGCTATCACTGTAAATGGTAACTCTTAAGTGCTGGCAGTTGCTCTCTACTTCAGAATCGTTTCACAAATTGAATATTCAGTCTACTACTTTTCTCACTATTTTTTTTCCTCTGGAACAAACTTGAGACTGTATCCTGCAATTTGTTTGTCTTGACTGATCTGTTTGATTTACATGCAATATAAATTGTGACAGAATCTAAAAAAAGCCTCTCATCAGCTTTTTAGGTTTGCACTGCAGCTACAAGTTTCTGAACCCATTAAAATAATCTGGATTTAGTTATAATTCTAATTTAAAATGAGATTTTTTCACAAGTCCTGAAGGTAGATAAAGAGAACCTAAATTAAACAAATGAGATTAATATATTGTACTTGATTTAATTATTTTTAGAGGAAAATTATGCAGTACAATGTATCTATGAGTGGCAAAGTTTGTACACCTTCAGGATTAAAAGCTAATGAAGGTGAAATTAAGGGCTCTATGCTTTCAGTCAGTGGGATGACAATCAGAGGTGTGTCTACTCCACCAATCCACAGTCAAACAGACTGTGTTCAAATAGTGAAAATTCAAGACCTTTATTACCCTCCTCTGTATTTTAAATCTGATATTTTCACAGCTTCTGTACTGAACTGATAACTAAGTTGGTCTGGATAAGGGCGTCTGCTAAATGCTGTAAATGTAAAGCTTCAGAAGTCTTTGGGACTGTAGTAGCCTATCGGTTAAGGTACTGGACTCTTGGGCCAGAAGGTCTAGGGTTCAAATCCCACCTCTGCCAAGCTGCCACTGTTGGGTCCTTGAGCAAGGCCCTTAACCCACTACTGCTTGGATTGTATCAATTGTATGTCGCTCTGGATAAGGGCATCTGCTAAATGCCATAAATGTAAATGCATGTAAATGTATCCAATTAAGGAAGCAATTATAGACACATTGCGGCCTATTGACTACAGTTGAACTGACTCAATATATACTTTTTATTCTTTGGTTATACCTTAATAAAATTGTCATTAATGCATCCTTAGATACTAGTGAAACTACATCTTCTACTCCTGGTCTTCCTTCTGCTGCTCCTACTGTAACTAGGGCATTTTGTTTATAACGCACTTACCTTCAACTAAAATCAAACGGTGCCTGTAGAAAATCATCATACTGTAACTGTGACAATCTGTGATGATGTCAACAACAGAGGGTTACAGTGGCACCTAGTGGAGCTGAAGCTTGGAAGAATAAAATGATGTTCCTTCACAAATCATACTACAGGTATGCACTATTTAACGTCCAGTCAATCAATGTTTGCTTGCTTCAACCACCAAAGTCTTATAAACTATAATAAATTCTAATTGAAAATAAAAATCTGTCTATTAACAATAGCCAGTCATCTCAACAGCCACACAATGTTATGAATTTCTGAGCAGAGGTGGGAGCTATATAAGTTTAATTTATAATGACTTATAATGTAAAATTTATAAGCGCCTTTCAATGTCACACTCAGACACTTTACACTGAAAGAAATAACATAAAGTGATAGCAAAATTAATTCTATCCCCAGTTTCTTCTCATAAAAAGTAGGGGTTTCAAGACTTGTATTTTCAACATTGCTTTTCCGAATCTGTAGTTTTAACTCTGTATTTTTGTTTAATCTTGTAATATTATCATTCTTATAAGGAATGCCTTACTACCTTACTGGTTACTACTTACCTCACTTGCTTGTTAACTCATGTTTGGACTAGAGACTGTTTTATCCTGGTTTGATGTGTTTAGGGACTTTGTGTGGATGACTTGCCAATTAGTAACAAGCTATAAAAGGTGTTTTGGTGTGCCTGTCCTATTAATAGGTAGTACTCTCTCTTCCTCCAGTTCTTATATATTTTCTCTAACCTGTTACTATATAATGTGGTTTACATTCACTCGTTAAACGTCTGTTTTGTCTGGCTGGTCTTCCATGCTGTTAACAATACTGTCTATTAATGCATTTTCAGTCCAACCCCTAGACAGGTCCATAACAGCTGATTATTGTATTTTCTAAAACGACTGAGTTCCATAACTAAAAAGGTTTAACGTGTACAACAGTTTAGGCTTCAGACACAGTGACATTAGTGAAGCTGTGTTGATGGTAGAGTTTAATCTCTGACGCACTTACGTATTGTTTACAATATGTGTGCTTTTTTTACGTTTTCAATGCAGTGCCTTAAAATGCTAATGTGGCCATGGTAATGCCAGGTTAACGTCCATTATGGTAATGCAGATGCTAATCAGTTGAAGGGGCTGGATAATTCTAATTAGCCTTCTTGTGACACCAGAAGGAGGGCAAAATTTGTAATATTTTCAGAACGCATCCTACAAAAAATGGCTGTTGTCTGATCTCACAATTTTTGTGCTGAAGTCACAAGCACTGAAGAAGTGAGTGTTACACAACATGTCCCCTTTAAAGCCTAAAGTCAATGCTAATTTAACTGTTAAATTGACAACGCTGTGACATTATAATGTGGGCTGTGTGTTTGCAACCTGTTTGTGTGCAATATTCAGTTTTAGAACAATGCTGATGCGTGTTTATACAGTGCTTGAGAGAAACTGAGCTGTCTCATTTTGTGTTTGCCTCCCATATTGGCACCTGGCAGTGTGTGTACCAGCAGGAGGTTTTAGATTTGAGAGGGGAGAGAGAATGAGAACGTAAGAGAGAGAGTGATGCGCCCAGTGTCAATATTTACTAATTGTCTCCCTAATGCGAAGCCTGCAGGGACTGCACTGCATACACTGATGCTGCCGATGCTGAGAAGGCTTTGTCCTCAAATAAAGTGAGCCTGATATAATTATAAACCCATCACTGTAATCACTGTGAAATTAAAATCACATTCATTACTTATATATTGACCTTTTCCACAATATCTGAATCATGCACTTCTCTGACTTCTGGGTGCACTCGACTTTTTCTGCCTTAGGTGCTAATGCACACACAGAGTGTACTGACCTCTCTATTAACCTCCCAGAACAATGAGCCTATTCTTTAGAACTAAGTCCATATTTGTCTTGCTTTGACTCGCTTTTTTTTCATGTTCAAACATGAACACGATATAATATCATCTTATAGTGTATTTTTAAAAAATTATTTGCATTCAGTAGCAGTGTTGATTTTAAGTTTAGCTTGTATTAGTTTTTGCTTTTTAGAAATGTATTTGCTGTTTTTGTCACTTTGTTGTGGTATATTATAACGTTTCTCATCTGATAAAACCCTGTGAAAATCTTTTTGGTTACGTAATTTTTCTTATTTTTTGGATTGGTTGAGAACACACACGTGTGTGTGTGTGTGTATATATACATATATATGCTTTTATTGTTTTATTTTTAAATGTTTTTTTACATATTAGATTGGAAATGTACTGTTTCATCTACAGTACTTGTTCATTTTTTGCCAAAAGTGTCCACAGAAATAACAGAAGTCAATTAAATATAACATGCTGGTAAAAAAATTAATCCAAATCAGAAAAAGGTTGAGGCTGGATGAAAAATGTATATACAAACACAATGTTTTAGCAAAATTACATTTATTCATTTTTATTTCATGTTTTGCCTGCTCAACTTATTTTCATGTCTAAATGATCCATTTCTGAATTGCAAAACTTTGCAAAAAGTTGGGATGGTATAGCATTTACCACTTTGTAATGTTCTTAATTTGTTTTTCGAGGATATCAAGTCATTTAATGTGTCAGGTTTTAGTTTGTTCCGTTAATCCTGTAAACACTTTTTAAGGTGTTTAAATGTAAGTTTAAAGTGGCAATTGTGACTGTAACTCCATATTGTAGTTTTTGACAAAGTTTTGCCAAAGTCATGCACTAAAATTTTTCCTGATTAATTGATGTGTTTAATGATATTATACTCTATAGAGAGACAAGTATACAAAGCCCTGCCAAGCTTTTTTTAAGGCACACTGTTTTAAAATATCATATGGACACTAATTGTTGTAGCTTTGTAGGTGGATTTCTTTCCTATTCATGCTTGAACTTTAGTTTCTCAACAGTCCGTGGACCCCGTTGTCGTGTTTTGAGCTTCATAATGCGCCACATATTTTCAATGGGAGACAGGTCTGGACTGCAGGCAGGACAGTCTAGTACCCGCACTTTTTATTGCGAAGCCAAGCTGTTGTAACACGTGCAGAATGTGGCTTTATCTTGCTGATATTGGGAGGGACGTCCCTGGAAAAGCCATTGCTTGAATGGCAGCATATGTTTCAAAACCTGTATGTACCTTTCGGCATTACTGGTGCCTTCACAGATGTGCAAGTTAACTATGCCATAGACACTAACGCACCCCCATACCATCAGAGATGCTGGCTTTTGAACTAGGTAACAATCCGGACAGTTCTTTGCCTCTTTGGCCCGGAGGACATGACGTCCATGATTTCCAAAAACAATTTGGAATGTGTACTCATCAGACCACAGGTAGATGAGTTCGGCTGGCAGGCAGTGGTTTTCTGAAGTGTTCCTGAGCCCATTTGGTAATATCCGTTACAGAATGTTGGTTTTTAATGCAGTGCTTAGGTTAGAGGTCAAGCCAAAATGACCAAAATGTCATCATGAAGGAATGCAATTCCAGTGGCAACCATTAAAGCTCTAGTAAACTCCATGCAAAAGAGAGTTAGGGCAGTGCTGGAAAATAATGATGGTCACACAAAATATTGACACACGGCACAATTTGGCCATTTTCACTTAGGGGTGTACTTAAATCCGTTTATTAATGGCTAGGCTGTATTCTAAGTGTTACTATGCTGCATTTTAAATTTCTTTGTTAAAATATGGGATGTTTTAGGTTAAAGGTTATCAGAGTTAGCAGTGCTGTTTAGTCAGTGTTAACTGCTGGTTGCTGCTATTTCTCCATGAAATGAAATAATGTAAGGAACTCAGCTTTTTAAATATTTGCTTATGTCATCATACATATGGTTAGGAGTAGGTAAAAGATACAAGCTATAACCTAAGACGAATAAAGTTAATAGTCCTTTGTTCACTACAAGCAAACTACTTTGGCTATTAACCATTGATAATCATGGTATGAGAAGCCTTTTCAGTTGCAGGTACTGGTGAGCTGCTTCATTGTAAAAAAAAAAAAAAAATCAATAAATGCTTTAGAGTACATGACTATATTACAGAGAGGCTTGTTTCCCACAGTCAAAAAGTTGTTTTCCAAAGAGAAACAATTATGTTATTTTTAACAAGACAATGATCCTGCTCACACATACTGTATATATCAGATATTTAGTCTAACATTAAAGACATACTGTATATAGAAGATATTTAGTCTCACATTAAACACATACTGTATATAGCAGATATTTAGTCTCACATTAAACACATACTGTATATAGCAGATATTTAGTCTCACATTAAACACATACTGTATATAGCAGATATTTAGTCTCACATTAAACACATACTGTATATAGCAGATATTTAGTCTCACATTAAACACATACTGTATATAG
>JAUZST010004564.1:0-16225 GCA_034779995.1 Parotocinclus haroldoi | reverse complement strand
GACAGACAGACAGACAGACAGATAGATAGATAGATAGATAGATAGATAGATAGATAGATAGATAGATAGATAGATATATAGACAGACAGACAGACAGACAAGACAAGACAGACACACAGGTAGACAGACAGTTAGACAGAGAGATAGACAGATAGTTAGATAAACAAATAGACAGACAGATATATAGATAGACAGATAGATAGATAGAGTTAGATAGACAGACAGACAGACAGACAGACAGACAGATAGAATTTATTAGAAACCATGTAATATGATTAAATGACTGTGTAAGAATACCTTCAGAATACGTGGGATAGTTTTCCCCATGTCTCACTGATAACATAACTATCAGAGCAACCAGTAGCATTTCTAGCAGTCTCTCCAGGGCGTTATGCAGTTATCTGAAACAAGTAACAATCATATAAGTAATGGAAGCCATTCACAACCAAGGCTAAACTACGCTTAAGAAATCAACAGGTTTTCTCATTAATCACAGATATCGCAGTTCAGAATAGGTGAAATAAGAGTGGGATTATGTTGCCTGAATAGAAATGTACTTTGCCAGTTTCCTGCCACGCAAACACGCACGCACACACACACACACACACACACAGACACACACACACACACACACTTCAAAAACACCAAACACCATCAAAGACCTCTGACGTCACCCTTTCCTCCTGTGGTCTCAATTTGAAAGGTTATGTTCAATACCAGGGAGAGCTGCTTATGTAAACAGTTAAAGAATTTTGCACAAATTATTTAAAAAATAACACAAATAAAACCAAACTGCAGGCCCCATGCAGTCAACTCATGCACAGTCATAAACATATGACAGTGAAGCACTCACTTCACACTTCAGTCTTGTTACCTGAAACGTATTAAGCTGAATTTGCAACCAAGCTTTTTTTTGCTGCTGGTTTTTCTGCTTCAGCTACAACAACATATGCTTACCAACAAGCTCTGTATTAGAGGATAATACAGAGTATTATCTGTTATATACCTCTGTATAGAGGAGCTGAGCTGATGATGGTATTGTAGACGTTATGACTACAATGTTTTGATTTCTTCTTTAATTTTGCGTTGATGGGCTATGCACGGATCTGAGTAAACACTTGGTGTTAAGAACACTGACAGAGATCAACGTCAAATATCATAGTGTATGTGTCGTGCTCCGAACTACAAATAAACAACTGAAGAAATGAATGGCTTATAAAATGCAATGATCTGACCGAGCTGAAAAGGGCTTTCAACACACGACTGAATAAAAATATAAATGTATAACACTTACCTTTAGATACCTGTTCAGGATGTGTAGGGAAGATGGGACTATCATCCAGTCTGTACCCTTGTGTTATTCTTTGAACTGCTTTTTATACCCCAAATGATCCTGCGTCACAAATTTCCCAGCAGGCCATGGTGGAACCTCAGTAAGAACCCATGCTTCCCCCTCTGATTTTATTGCATCTCACGATAGTTCAATCCAGCAATTCATCATGAAGCACCTTTGTGGAATTTGTAATTAAATTAGATTCTATTTTAAAATATGATCTTGACAAGCATAAGAAAAAGGGAACAAGTAGTACACAAATGAACAAACATTTAAATTGTACGTGACAGCTTCGGGTCAACAAGATTTCGAAATTCAATACGCTCCCTACTGCCCACATCCCCGGAGGAAAAATTACAATTTTCAAAGAAGCCTAAATTTCATCTCCTCGTCATCTGAAGATAATGAAGTAACCTACTTCAGAGTACAATGGAGCCGCAGTAAACAATTCCTTCTCATTCTCATTTAAATAATTGTGAACTTCGAATTGAAGGATTGAAGAAAAAGCTTTATTTTGTATAAATAACAAATAAAACGTGCAGTTTTACAGTTTTGGGGGTTTGGTAAAATAACTGGTTCTTTTTAGGTTTTCATTCATTTTGTCCGCAAAGTCAGCACATGCTGGATGTTTAGATTTTTAATCCATTAAAGAAAGATGCCTCCCATCTGCTCTGTGACGTCTCTCATACCATGGACGAGCTGCTTCCTGAGGCACCAAATAACTGGAAAAGACGTACAGGTAGAAATGTTGCACGCACAGCTTCTTACACACAGCTACTGCATCCCTAATAATGTGCCTAAAACAAATAGGTACAGTACTTAGTTTATGTTCTACTTACTGTAGTAAGGAAGGGGATATTTAAGATTGTTCCAAGGAACCCAAAGGCCATTGGGAAGAATGATCTGCAAAGATATGAATCACAGTGGACGATAGTTTTGTGAGTGACTTTCTATAAATTATGTGCCTGTGCTTTTTTTTCTCTATCGTGAATTTATTTGCAATGATTGTGGCTAAAATTACTAGAGTAGGTGTCTACATCCTGTATCTTTAGACATCTGTTGTATTAGTGCAATGCTCTAAACACTAGATGTGTTCATGTTAATATATTATTGCACTTTGCATTAGGCTAAATAACCACATTTAAGAACACAGATATTCTGGTAACGACTGTAGTTTGCAGATGTGGCAAGGTCTGCTAAAACCCGACAGGTCTGAAGATACGTCAGACCAAAATGGGCTACATGAGGAAGCTAGTGGCGCAACAGTGCCAGCATTAGATAAGACGGAGGAGGAGCCAGGCCTGGACATACCCCACAGAGCCCAGAATCTTTGAAGAGCCAGCACCACGCCTCAAAGCAGACCTCAAAACACTGTTGGATTTTGTGGTCTGCTGCCAACAAAGAGTCAGAGTGGTGCCAGTTTGATACAGCCCTTGAAGTAACAGCCAAGGGAAATGTGGCTCTGGACAATGAGCAGCCACAACCGCAAAGAAAACCCAGGATGCCCTGCTTGCAACAGCAAGGGACTGGCAATTACTGGTGGACCTTAGGATACGGTTGAGATTCCTGGACATCATGGTCTTGATGTTGGGGGGACGGACGGACCAAGCAGGTCCCCTGGGAAGATCAGAATGGGGAAGCTCAAGAGATGGCCAGGTATGCTGACCTGGTGGCTGAGTGTTGGAGGAATGGGTGGAAGGCCCATTGTGGGCTGTAGGGGCGTTGCAGGCCAGACTTTACATTGGCCCCTAGGACTCCTAGGTACCTGCACACTGCACAGGCAAAGAGCCATGATGAAGATCATGGAAGGTGCTGAAAAGGCTTCACACTGGCTCCGGTTTATAAAATAAAATTAATATAGCCTACGCAATAAAGAGCAACAGCTCCTAATATGTCTAAAAATGTACAACACTTTTGCGGTACTCACTTGAACAGAAGCACAAAGCCATAGCTCTCCACCAACATGCCAACGCGTGGCCATCGAAACACCACTAACGCCACACCACCCAGGAAAAATGAGGAGGCACGAAGCTTATGTCTCTGAAAGAAGAAGTGGCTCACTCTCCTCAGACCAATGATAAAAACTAGACCAGCCAGGAACAGGATCTGAAAGGAAAGATACATCATGCAGTAATACTGTCTTCACCATCTTCCTGCAAAATAACAGATATAGGGTATACAAAAAACCATGGTATGCAAACTACACAAAGCAAACATTAAAAAAACATCACATCACTTTTGCTACTTTATATTTTCAAGACAAATTACAACTCCACCGTTTTTAGCACTTTGCTTTTAGCTATGCAAATGCACTTCTGTACGGTATCTCACAAAACCGAGTACACCCCTCACATTTCTGTAAATATTTTATTACATCCTTTCTGAAGATATGACACTGTAAAGTATTCAGCTTGTACAACAGTGTAAACTTGTGCTGATTGACGGTTGCATCTCAACCGGGTGCACCTACAGGGAGGAAGTGAAAGTGGCCCGCTTTCACGGACCCGGAAGTGAGTGACAGGTGGTTAAAGACGAACTGCGGGAATGCTGATTGACAGTAACCAGGGCAGGAACTTCATGGCTTGAGAGAAACATTTAGTGATGGAAAGGATGGTGGTTTTGCCTTGCAAAGTAGGGAGGTCAGTGACTAAATCAAGTGTGATATGTGACCATGACCGTGTGGCTCCAGCAGGCATGAGCAATGGACCTTATTGTACGCACATACCGGAACAGGATGCAACCACCTCCTCAGAACATCCTGCTGCATTCTGTCCCACTAGTATAACGTTGTTGGAGTGGGTCAAAGTTATGTCACCCCTGGGTGGCCTGAGGTGGGAGAGGTGTGAACCCAGGCCATGAGGTGGCATCTAGGCAGGGCAATCGCTGGGGATCGTTGGAAGGCTGGATAACGCGTGCTGTATTTGGGTCCATAGAGGCGAAGTCTTCTGTCATGACTCGTGGGAAGCTTAATTAAAGAAGATTGACGGACCCGGCGAAGGATTGAAGAGGACGACAAGGTGCTCGAAGAAATGAGGATGGAGCGAGAGTGCACTGAATAGTGAGAGGTAGCTAAGTGTAACGTGATTCACATGTTAGGTCAGGACGTTAGGTATGCGTAAGTTAAATAGCGAGCGAATAGAGTGACGGATGCGTCTCAAAGCAGTTGTTCTGAACCCGGAAGTGAGTGAAGGATGGTTAGTAATGAACCATGGGAATGCTGGATGAGGGATGCGTGACATGTACCCTCAAAACAACTCTACACACAGTCATTAAAGTCCAAACTGCTGGCAACAAAAGTGAGTACACCCCTAAGTAAAAAGTGTCAATATTATTTGTGGCCATTATTGGTGTACTATTAGTTCTAGAACTATTTTTAGCTCACTGGAGGTATACAGGTTACCACTGGAATCCTCTTCCACCCCCTTCCATGATGACATCACAGAGCTGGTGGATGTTACAGACTGTTTGCCCCTCCACCTTCCATTTGAGAAGTCCCCACAGATGCTCGAGTCATGCTTAAGTCTGGAGACGATAGCCATGCAGACCATTTTAAACCAGTGTACGGTGTAGGGTCTGAGCACTAACAGGCTGACCCCCAACCCCTTTATCCTCTGCAGCAATGCTGGTAGCGCTCCCACGTCTATTTTCAAAAGGTAACCGCTGGACATGACACTGTGCATGTGCACTTAACTTCTTTGGTTGCCCATAGTGAGGTCTGTTCTGAGAGGAACCTGTCCTGTTAAACAGCTGTATGATCTTGGCCGCTGTGCTGCAGTCACTTAGCAATCTTCTTATAGCCTAGACCATCTTTATGTAGAGCAACAAATGCCATGCAACATGTTAAAAGCTCTTCTGAACGTCCAGTGACCAGTATCGAGAATGCTTGCCGAGACCTTGTAACGCTAACGAGTCACACAAGCTGTTTTGAGAGCACTGCAAATTTACACTGATACACAAGTTGTAGACTGACACCTTCACAACAAGGTGTCATATCTTCAGTGTTGTCCCACGAAAAGATGTAATAAAATAGTTTAACAAAAATGTGAGGGGTATACACACACACACACACAGACACACACACAGACACACAGACAGACACACAGACAGACACACACACACAGACAGACACACACACACAGACAGACACAGACACACACACACAGACACAGACACACACACAGACACACACACACAGACACACACACAGATACACGAGCCAATGCACACAAACACAACGCACACAAAAGGTCAATGTCGCACGAGTCTCGACACACAGTGGAACGTGTCTCCATGTGTTTAAACCCCAAGGGACACATTTGTGCATAATGGACTTGGCCTAAACGTTCCAAAACAGTTGATCCCCCACTCGATCCGCAGATAGCCTGCAGCTATGAGAACCAATCAGAAAGTCCCCTGAGCCACCACTCTGACATCATCAGACATATACAGGAACACATTTATCTCAACAACTTTTTTAGGTAAATTCGATGAACATTCAGGAAATGACGTTTGTAATTTATAGAAATCTCCTTTTCTCATCATACAAAATCATAGTGTGATTTTATCAGTATATAGCTAGGACAGATACAGCCAACTATTTGGGGGAAAAAAAAAAGTGTTTCCCAGTTCATTTATATATAAATGTAGTACCAAATATTGTCAACAGGGTTCAAATAGGGTTCTGAATTCATGGTCTGTTGTAGATAGCCAACTAATAGAAGAGCCTCTTCATTATTGTATTTTTTGTACGAAAACATGCAAGTGAATTTCCCACTTTTTCCACTTTTTCGCATAGTGCATTTTCTTCGCTCTTGCCAGTTTTCTGACCCGTAACTTGTTGTGGGCACCATTAAACCTTTTCATTTGCCATCGTAGGTTCGGCCTGTTAGCACAGAAGTTTAAATTATTCAACATTATTTCTATAGAGCTTTTTATAGCGGAGCACTGTCTCAAATCAGCTTTACAATCTTATATGATACTAAAAGGCCGATCCCAAATGAAGCAAGCCTAGGGTGACAGTGGCAGGGAAAAACCTCCTGAATGTAGAAGGAAGAAACCTCAGGGAGGAACCAAGACTCAAAAAGGGACCCGACCTCCATGAGCGGCCTAGATGTTAATTAAGCAAATACTTAAAAGTATATTAAAGTAATAGTAAAATTAAGTAAATAATATCATTTAAATCAATGATAAAATTTTAATTAGTAATACAATTTTAAATAAATAACAATTGATTTTAAAATGAGTCATCAGTGGTAAGATTTTGGAGAAGTGCAGTATAGTCTATTTTAGATTTTAGTAGATATAACAGATTTTCTCATAGATTAGCCAAAATCACTGAAGTATTCATTTACATGAACACTTTTTTTTTTCAACAGCAAGAAAAACGACCCCATCCTGCCACCTTCTTTCTGCATTTAATGTGTACCTTTAAAACATCCTCACAGACAGGCTCAACGAGTGGGGAAAAAGGACACAGTCAGAGTCAGAATTATGAACTCTTGTTACACTCGCGTCAATGAACGTAATGACGTGACATTTGTAAATAGCTCAATCCATCATTACGGCAGCAATTTGCATAGTGTACGCTTAGTCACGCTGGCCATTTCTTGAACAATTTTAAAAGAATCCAGCTATCCCATTGTTATTTTCACCTACTGAAGAAGGAGTCCCTACTATCCCAGAAGTTAAATGTTATATGCATTGGAGTGTGGGTTCTAGATATTCAAACATACCTTCTTCATTTTGGCCTGAATGGCAACGAACGCATGAAATAGAATGTTTCCCTTTTGTCCCGTCATTTTTCTTATGCCAGGCAGGGCAGCACGATACCGAATCAACAGATATGAGCTCATCAGGACACGGACTAACACCTTTGTCCGTTTGTTCGGAAAAAGAAGCACTCAATGATGCTCTTTGCAGCCATTTTGTCACTGGGATTGTCCCATGCTGAGCTGTAAGCCCGAGTGTGAAAGGATTTTTCCAGTGACACTGTGTTACGTTGAACAGTGATATATCCAGACGGTTAAATGGAATATCTAGGGGAACACAAACGGGGGTGGGGGGGGGGGGGAGCGACATTTTCAACTCGAATACAAACAGGTTCTGCACTTGCAATCGTATCGCCACTTACTTATCATAACGGCCCTAATGATGGCTTATAAATCACTCCTAATCTCTCCGAGAGGCAAAATTCAGGAAAAACCTTTAAGCTGTGCCAGTTAAACGAGCAGAGAGCCTCAGGCGAATGCACTGTCAAATAACTGTTATATTTATACATATTTAGGTTTGTCCACATACTCGGGACACCACAGTTCACTGTTTGAATCTTGGATTTATATTTACATTTACGCTATTTAACAGACTCCCCTTATCCCCTTATAGCGACGTACACTTCATACAGTCTTACAGTCCAAGCAATGGGGGATTAATGGTCTTGCTCAGGCGCCCAACTGTGACAGAGGTGGGATTTGAACCCTGGACTTCCTGGTCCATAGTCCAGTATCTTAACCACTAGGCCACAATCTAGGAGCATTCCTCAGCACTACAGCCACACTGATGTGGTGCTGGTGTGTTAGTGTGTAGCAGGAGTGGATCGAACACAGCAGTGTTGCTGGAGTTTTTAAACACCTCGGTGTCCCTGCTAGACTTAAAACAGTCCACCAGCCAAAAACGTCCAGCCGCCAGCAACCTGTATTCAACATCCTATGAGCATTGATGGAGCATTAAACACCAGCACTGGCGTCTCTGACGTCTACAAGATGGAGCGGTATGGGAGCTGTGTCTAATAGAGCCGTCAGTCAGTCAACAGTGTTTAAAAAGTCGGCTGCAAATTTAAAAAAGCGCTACGCAGTTCAGTCTCTGCACTGATACAAAGCTGAACACTGGTCAGGCACACTCCCACTAGGGCAGTTTAATGCTACCAATTAACTCATGTCTTTGGAATGAGGGAGGAAACGGGAGCGCCCAGAGACCATGGTCAGGAACTAACTGGGCAAGCTGTGTGGCACTGCTGCTGCGCTAAAAATCAAAACAGGAAAGCAGAAGGCGTTTGTATACAAAGGCTTAACGGTGCAAGCAATAAAAAAGCGACCGTTTAATTAATTAACGGGGGGGGAACTTGGAAACGGATCTGCTCCAAATCCTCTGATGTTTCTAGGTTTCTCCAAGATCGTACTAAGCATCTAAGCACAGAACATCTAATTTGGCGCAAACGCTGCTTTTGCCACCCACTCTCCATCTAAAGCTGGATCAGAAAACAACGAGGGTGCCTTCATTAGAATGAGTAATGTCTTATGAGAAAAGTGTTGCTACAGCTGTCCACTAATACCTAAACTGAACCAAGTAATAATCTATTAGCTAATTAGGAAGATGCTATGGAAAAATACAGACGCTGGAATGGACTCATGAGTACTTTACTGCGGAAATGAGCGGCACCGTTTGATGCTCCACACAAGCAGCATCTGAAGAACACACTGCACTGCCAAACAACATCTAAAACGATGACACCCCAGAGGCTGGCTAGCAAATTTTAATAATTAAGAACAAAGCAGACAGAGAACTGGGGTTTTTTTTTTTTTTATTTCTTTGAGAATCTAATTCAGGTGTTGCCAACGGTTCACGGTAACAGCTTCTGGGGCTTACACCACACGAGGATCAATCAGCAGAAGCTCTATCAACATTAGTCATGAAACTGGAGCCTTTAATGGTGTGCATTAAGCAGGTCTATTCTAATTACAAAATCGACTGACCATGATCATCTGAGCAGAGAATAAACATTTTCTTCACATGTAAATATCCTCTAAAATGGTATTACATTGAAATGAAAAATTTAAATCCGAACATTGCACCCGTAAACAGCTGGTCATCTCAACGGTTAAATTAATGCTGTGGAACTAGCAGCATCGGCAGGACCTAGAGTTTACCTGGGGCTATATACTACAGCTGTCTGCATGAATATGGCTCTCCTACCAGATCCAGCACCACACACACACACACACACACACACACACACACACACACACACACACACACGCGCGTGTGTGTGTATGTTCCTCCACCTCACCCATCACTCTACTGGTCCCCATCACCAGAACCCAGTCCCACCAGAGTGCAGGAACTCCCTCAGTCATCTAGTTACTAGGAGACCATGTGCCTCCGATTACTCGCCGCTGAGGACTCGTTATCTGAAATCTCTTTCCTTGTTTAATTTACATTTTATTACAAATTTAAATTGTATTATTGATTTCAGTTGTATTATTTACTTAATTGTACTATTACTCCCAAGGGATTTTCCTTCTACATTCAGGAAGTTTTTCCTTGCCACTGTCACCCTAGGCTTGCTCCATTTGGGACTGGACTTTTAAGACTTTTAAAAAAAAATATTAAAAAGCTGATTTGAGACGGTGCTCCGTTGTAAAAAAGCGCTATGGAAACATATCTGAATTTGCCATGCCTTTGTTCGTATGTGAACGCAGTCTTACCTTCCACAGGAGAAGTTCTCAACCTTCGACAGATAGCATGCACATCTCCGTAGGTGTCTCTGATCTTGTTGACCGCCTCTGCACTCCTGAGCTGCATCAGCTCGCGGAGATCCCTCACCGTGCAACCAAAATCTCCATCGTGGTTGCCCTCGGCCACCGAGTTTCCAGGTGGGTGGTCAGCAGTGTTGTTCGCCATGTCGTGTCCCTGGCTGGCGCTCGGTCCAGTGGGTTGTGACACTTCGAGTGGGAGGCTGTCACAAGATGCAAGACTTCAGTGAAGAGGAATGCTTTTCCGGGTTTTTGATAAGTTCTCAGGTTCTGAGGGAAGATGCCTTCTGACAGCAAAAGGCAAGGGGAGCATTAGAGGAGCGAGCTATGAAGAGAAGAGCTTCCCAGGTCATGCATATCTTGTCTCAGAGGTCAGGACGTCTTCAGCTCTGCCTTTCTGTAACAGAAGGATAATGAGGGGAACACGGTTTAGACTGTCATGCAACTCATCATTAAAACATCGCATACAGCCATAAAGCATATAGGCACACACACACACACACACACACACACACACACACACACACACACACACACATTTTGAATTATTCCCTAATATTTGTGAGCAGTATATATATGAATAACACCATGGTTACCTGGTTGCAGACACAAGCCAAAGGCGAGTGCCATAGATCATCATGGCCATGAGGTCAAAAAACTGTTTGTATGGGACGAGGTTTCCTCAATCTCTTCCCCAAATTGAGCAGACCAATACGTTTCCGTCCAGGGTGAGACGCATCAGCCATGATCTTTGCTGCTCACCTAAGAGTGCTGATGTATTTGTATATGTTGTGTATATGTTATTGTGTGCATAAAGCTTGTTGTCACTTGGTAACGCATCGGCAGTGCGATACTGTTTCGTGCCGATACGGTCACGCTTTTCAATTTTTCGGACTAAATTCGAGACTGTTGCATAATACACCCACGATAACGCATACAATCTCAATGCAAAACGCGCAAGAGCATACGGTAGCTCACAAAAGTAGGTACACCCCTCGCATTTCTTTTTATGGAACAACACTGAAGATACGACGCTTTGATGATTAAGTCAGTCCTCGAAATAACTCCACACGCATCCATTATTGTCTAAACTGCTGGCAACCAAAAGGAATAAACCCCTCAGTGAAAATGATCACACTGTGCCCAGTTAGTCATTTGCTCTACCAGGTTTCATGTGACTTATTAGTGTTGCATGGTCTCCGGTGTGAATGGGGAGCAGGTGTGTTAAATTTTGTGTTATTGCTCTCTCAATCTGTCATAATGGTCACTGGAAGTTCAACATGGCACCTCATAAATGACCTAAACCCTACTGAGCATCTGTGGGGCATTCTCAAACACAAGGTGGAGGAGTGCAAGGTCTCTAACATCCACCAGCTCTGTGATGTCACCATGGAGGAGTGGAAGTGGATTCCAGTGGTAACCTGTGAAGCTCTACTGAACTCCCTAAACAAGAGAATTAAGACAGTGCTGGAACAGAATGGTGGCCACACAACATATCGACACTTTGGGCACAATTTGGGAATTTTCACTGAGGGGTGGGCACATTTTTGTTGCCGGTGGTTTATACATGAATGGTTGTGTTGAATTATTTTGAGAGCACAGTAAATTTATACTGTCATACAAACTGTAGACGGACAAACCTTACATTACATCATGTGTCATATCTTCGGTGTTGTCTCATGAGAAGATATAATAAAAAAGCAGAAGCGTTCAGGTGCAATGGCCTGGCTAGGACCCTCTTCAGAATTAAACAGGTAAGAAGGGTGAATGAATAACATACAAACAAATTTACTATTTATTTTCAACTCTCAAAAATTCAATTTACAACGCATTTTATCAGGCACACAGTTCACTTTGCTTTCAAAACCCCCTTTGCTTTCAAAACAGCTTCCAATCTTATGGGCATGGATTGCACAACACGGTAGAAACTTAATTTTTCCTCAGTTCTCTGTACTTACCTGACAAAAGTGAAACTCAAATGTGACCAAATACCAGAGTTTCCTTTGCCTTTTTGTCAGCCCAAATGAGCCTAGGCAGTCTCCAGACTTCTCTCAACAACAGGTCACTGGGCACAGAAACCACAGGACTGCCACCGACTTGATTTTTGTTTTTTGTTTCCTCTACTTCACGATTCTAAGTTTTACACACCCGAGACTTTGGTGTGTAAAACTCCCATAAGATCAGCAGCCATAGAAATGCATGCACAAGGCTGAACGGCACCAGCAACGGCAGCCACAGTGACAGAGATTTGGCCAAATTCGGATTGCTGACATGAACATCATCCGATGCTGCTAGCCTGGTGCCAGCCTCATGAATGGCCGATTAGATAAGGGCGTTAACGTGTGCATGTGCTCCCAGTAAAGTGTCCAGTGGGTGAATTGGGCCAAATCTGTATATACTGACAAGACCATGACATTTTCAGCTCTGACTTGGGCCAGTTCCCCATCGACATGAATCAATATGCATATCTGCCATACAGCAAATATACATTTTATATATATATATATATATTCATATTCTGTATGGGGAGGCCATGCAGACTCCACACAGGAAGGACCCAGGCCGCTGGGGTTGAACCCGGGACCTTCTTTGGGTTCTATGAGGCAGCGGTGCCGCCCCACCGAGCCCCCATGCCGCCCATACAGCAACGTCAGTCTAAATTCTTGAGTTCGAATTCATGCTCTCACACCATTCAGGAAAGAATTATGGAGTCAAATTCACAGATATGCATCGCAAATCTGTAAATAAATAAATTCAATATTCATGTTTTTTTTTTTTTTCTTTATTCTTGTCACTAAAAACGGAAGACTGAAAATATACGACAAATATATGACAAATTCCTGTAGCTGACGTAGATGTAACGTATTAAGTAGCCGAGAGACCACTAGAGGGTCTGTACGGTTTCAATTGTACCAAAATGCATAAACCACTAAGACATTTCCTGTGCGTGCGTCTTGTATCGTGCGTCCAAAAAAAACATTTCAACAAATCAGAAAATTGGACTGGGGGTATAAAATTCGAGATATTCATACCAAACAAAGCAAACTTAAAAGTATATAGAGTTTTTGGAAGCGAGCACATTCTTACTCTTGCTTCATCTCCGTTTGCAGAATTTGCCGTACGTTTACACCGCTGTCCAGGCGCCTTGGTTCCCTCGCTAAATCTCCAACGTTTGGTCACTATGCTCGGGCAATATGACCATACCGAAACCTGTCACCAACGTTTAGGTTTTCCTTTTTCACAGGCCAGTTTCATTTCCAGCATGAGACTTTTCTGGATCATTACATATTTAATCTAGATTATTACAATCACAAACTTTTTCTTCCCCATTTGTGCCACTGGAGCACAGATCCAGGCCATCTAGCAATGCGGGCCGTCCGTAGCAATCTGGTGGAGCCAGAGTTCGAAATCGCAACTTTCCAATTAAATGCCGGGAGTCTTAACCACCAACGGGAGCCAGTCCCTTACAAAATTCTTACCTCTTAAATGCGTAACATTTTCAATTAGCACCAAAGAAAAACCTCAACCTACCTAGAGACTACTTCAAAATTGTCAGCCGTGTCACTTGGAAGTATTTGCGCCATTGTCTGGAAAAAATTAAAAAAAAGCGTGGGCGTGACCGGCAACCTCTAAGGATTAAACTGCTCCAGATGGTGCGATCCGCCTGCCATTAAGGCTGTTGTGCTCAGTGGGTTTCACAGAAGGGGATATTACAGGGGGCAAGACCCCCGTTTAACCATCAGGTTCAGATTTAATCCACATTCAAACCTTTGTCCTTGATATTGACAACATCGCAGCTACCCAAAACATGGGATAGGATGGGATGCAAAAGATGTTTAGATACCTCATGCCATCATTCTTGTGACCTACCACCCCTTGGTGCAGGACTACATGTTTTAACCATCTTACACTACCAGGGAGTGCACCGCGACCGGCAAGGCAGTTGGACTGAGCCTAGGTACAACAAACGAACTGCAGGGTATCCCCCGTTAGCACAATGACATCACCGGTCTGACGTCACGAGACTTGAGCATCGCCGAATAATCACCAACTGATTAATTAGGTGAGATCTGTTTTAACTCTTACGGAGGGAAGGACGGGCCAAGGTTGCCAATTAAGGGTAATTCACCCCAGCCCAAGACGCTGAGCCCTATTCCTTTCGTACGACTTTGCTACGGTCACCGATCGTCGTACCTAGCTCTTAACGCGTGCCTTTACGCAATATGGAAACGCGGGGTGTGCTCGTTCAGGGAATGGCTACTTCCGCATCCCATCGCTCTTTCTCCGAGGAGACAACGGCATTCCAGTTCAACAAATCACCGGCGGCAAGGCAGCGACTTGTTTATCTGCTTAAAATGTTGTGCAGGAAACCCAGCGTGAGCCCAACTGGACACCATTAACACACCTGTGGACCAAACGCTCGACAGACAAACGGTTTATTTACCCTTTAAAAAGGGCTCCAATGCGACCCAGCAGGGGGGCATTAATTAAAAAAAAAAAAAAGCCAAACAGGTAAAACGCGCACCCAAACGAGCCCCACCTGTGAGATGTAAAAAGTCAGGAAATGTACATACCGTTGGCTAGTTTGGCTCACGGAGACAAACGCAGACCAGGCGACGAGTCTCCCTCCTCCAGCGCCTTTCAGCGTGTGAAAGTAGCCTGGACTTAACACAAAATCCAGACTGAGGGAGAAAAAAAACCGCTGCCTTCCCTTCCGCGTCTGCACTACAGGCAAACCGTCTTCTTGTCCGCCCGGTGGTGGGGCGAGGAACACGCAGACAGTTCTGTTCGCTTCTCAAACGCGCCAGAAGTCGTCGTTTGCACAATGAACGCTTTCTGTGCAGAGATGGAAACTAAACTTCGAGCGTCAACAAGCTGCCGTTTCCCCCTCCGCTGGTGCTCTTCTGGCTCTCGGAAATCCTTCCTTACACGAAGGCTCCGGAACGGAAAAAGGAACACGAGGAGACGGCAAAATAGCCTCAAGTGGTGAGCTGTGTACGAAGACTCTTAAACGATTCAGCATCCGCCATAAAGAGGACACGAAAGCGGCAGAGTCGATGCAGAACACAACAGTTCCGACTTCTTCCTCCCAGCCTAACTTGATTTGCGTGGTGTGGCGTGGCGCTACTTTCTCCTCCCTCCACGCAGGCTGCGCGAAGTGTGGAAAAAGACGGCGTGATTAAACCCACAGACGAGCTCGGACAGGACAGGACAGGGACTAGATTTCGAATTCGGGGCCTTATTAACCCATTAAACACAACTGATTTAAGATCAGCATCCAAT
Organism: Parotocinclus haroldoi; assembly: GCA_034779995.1. Lineage (NCBI taxonomy): Eukaryota > Metazoa > Chordata > Actinopteri > Siluriformes > Loricariidae > Parotocinclus > Parotocinclus haroldoi. The sequence continues at coordinate 1,081 of JAUZST010004564.1, read as the reverse complement.
ATTGATCACGGGCTCGATCAAGTCCGTAACTCCCGATCTGAAATCAGTTTTAAGGTGGACTTGTATTTTAAGGTGGATCAGCTATGAAGGCACTAAAAAAATCTAAATGGTTCTAACTACTTCTTCAGTACATCCCACATCAGAAAAGGTTGAGAAAATATGAAATACCGACAGTGTTTTGCACTCAACACATCCCGAGACAGTAACACAGCTAGTAATATATTAAATAAACTAAATAATGAGCAAATGAAAGAAAGTAAACATAAGAAACTGTATTTTAAAATCTGCATATTCTACACAACGTTATTGTGCTTTGCACAGTAGTATGCTGATCAGGCAGCTTATCCTGTTAAACCACAACCATCCAAAACGCTGTTTTTCAACAGTGTTGAACAACTCGGACTATTTTTAGTTCCTATAGATCTATGCACGCCACCGCTGTGACCCAGGCTTGAGTTCTGGGCAGCGTTTTCCTAATCCAAATAATGTTCATTTGAATTCCACAGTTGCATTTGATGGTATTGTAAGACACTTCCATAACCGTGCGTTGTGAAGATTGTTTTTTGACGGAACTCTGTTCGACGCAGTGCAGTTTACTGTGACATTTATTCAAAGTTTAAAAACAAGCAAAGTATAGACAAAAGGGAGACGCTGTCATGTTATTTTTTTTTATTTCTTTTTTATTATAACCCCAATTCCAGTGAGGTTGGGACGTTGTCCAGAAAATAAATAAAACAGAATACAATGATTTGCAAAAATCCTTTTTATACATTTTTAACCCATATGCAATTGAATACACTACAAATACAAGATGTTTAATGTTTAAACGGATAAACTTTTTTGTTTGTTGCAAATATTCACTCTGTTGGAATTTGATGCCTGGAACGGGGGCATGTTTACTCCTGTGTTACATCATCTTTCCTTTAAACAACACTCAATAAGTGTTTGGGAACTGAGGAGACTCATTGTTGAAGCTTTGTAGTTGGAATTCTTTCCCATTTTTGCTTGATGTTCAGCTTCAGTTGCTCAACAGTCCGGGGTCTCTGTTGTCGTATTTTGCAGAACAGTCTAGTACCTGCAC
>JAUZST010004563.1:0-16226 GCA_034779995.1 Parotocinclus haroldoi | reverse complement strand
CCGATCTATGCAAATGTTTCCATACTATATATACATGGGTAGCTGGAAAAGTATTTGAACCTTTAGGACTAGCAATTGATAGGAAGATTAAATTAAAGTCACCTGTGTTCAAACAAGGTGTGAGTGCTGACAGGTGTTTTCAGATGTGCTGTTCAAGCTGTTTTGCACAAGCACAAATAAGCAGGTAGTGTGCATGAAACGCATAGGTGTATCATGGTAACTGAGTTCAGAAGACAAGGTGCTTATTTTTCTTTGAAATCTGGAGGTTCAGCGCTTGCTGTCTGCTAAGAACTAACAAAAACTCTGAGCACTCTGATTCACCCATATACAGTTCAGAAAAGTTTGTCTAAAGTAGTCTTCACAGAAGAGGGAAAAAACCTGTGCCCAGAGCGAGAAACAAATCAAAGTGATGCACACAAACATAAAAACAAAAGGTCTGGAGTGCAGTACAGAGGCTAAAAAAATGCTGAAAAATACAGTGAAATTGTCATGTTCAATAAACTAGTTTAACATGCCATGTCATCCTGTTAAAAATAGCCATCAGCAGATAAGTACACTGTGGTCATAAAGGGATGGACATGGTCAGCAACAATACTCTGGTAGATTACGGTATTTTAGAGGTCCAGCGTGTGCCAAGAAAATATCCTAAACGCCATTACACCAACGCCATCAGAAACCATTAAAACAAGGCAGGCTGGATCCATACTTTCATGTCCTTTATGCCAAATTCTCCAGAACAAACTGAATGAAGAGCAGAAATCAAGTGATCAGCAAATTGTACCCTTAGCTACCTGTTCTTGATTAGATATTTGCAATAATAAGCAGTTGCGCAGGTGTACAGTGGGTATCTGTACTACAGGTACAGTACGTGCCATTTAATGTCCTTCTGATCACCTGCCCTTCGCGTGAATGAATATGAATGACAGACAACTGGTGCTAGCAAACCCATGCGGCACCTGCAGTTCAGCCATTGTCAGTTTCGATCAGTGCACTGTTTAAAAAAAAGGTTAAATGGCGCATATCGGTATACGTATATGGCTGTGTTTGTAAAATAAACACGAACTGCGTAGCATGATGAAGAGACAAGAGCTTACTGCCTGAACCTTGTGAGAGAAGTCAATTCATTTATGTTTTTGCAATCCTTTTTGGTCTCAACAGCTAAAAATTCTAAATTGTACCAAGTAATCTTACTGCAGTATATCTGGGAAGCAGTGACATCACAAGGGTAGACGCTACCTGATGCTTAATAATAGCTGGATGATTCAACAGGAAAATATTTTCAGAAGTAAATCAACACACAGATTTAACAGAAAACAGGACAAAATCTGAACCATAACCCAACAAACATGCCAAAAGCTGTTCATACAGTAAGCATCAGAATGGTCCAATGTTCCATTACAGAGTATCAGGAAAGGGTGCATTATTTCCTAGCCTCAATGGTGAATGATTAATCAAAAAAAAAAAAGTGTTAAATCTAGTTAAATCCGCCATTGTACATTTTAACTTAAGTTAGTTAAGTAATGATGCTGTGTTCATTTGATTACACAACCATTCTACATAACTGTTCTAACTGTGGGTGATCTTTCTCTCTTGATAATAATCAAATCTGATTGATGGTTTTAGCCCTAAAGATGATAAGTATGAGGAACACAGCTTAGCAGCTATGTAGGCTGCACTCCTCTCCCCCTTTATCGCACCTCAGTTTTATGTGGATTCCTTCCAGTGGTGCTGCTATCCTGTCGGCACAGTCTGGTGGATAGAAGTGTGGCACGCTAGAAGCGGATCATAAGTAGCAACACTACTTCTGCCCATGGAAGGTATGCATGCCATCCTCTCCACAGTAAATTAATCTCTCTCCAAGAAGTACACGAGGTCATGCTCTCACCCTTCACATATTTTATTTTATTTTATGACCCATCAACTGGTTACAGAAAAATCTCAGACTTCGCCTCTCCTATTTGCTCAGTCTATAGAACGTATTCAGAAGGCTCGTGATTCACGACAACAGGCTTTTTACGGGACTCATAGGCTCCTGGGGTTAGTGTTTGGTAATGTTGGTTTGTCAAGGGCCAACAAATTATAAAGCAAATCGCACTGGGGATTATTCCAATGTAGCAGTTTAAAAATTATGTGAACATTTTAACTTTAAGGGCATTGTTCAGGCAAGTAACAGTGGCAGTTTTGGAGAGTCTAGATTTGAACTACAACTCCAATTCCAATGGAAAATAGGTAAAACATATATAAAAACAAAATCCGATAATTTGCAAATCATTTTAAACCTATATTCAATTGAATACGCTACAGAGACAAGATATTTAACTAACATTAATTGTTGAAGCTTTGTAGGAGGAATTCTTTTCCATTCTTGCTTGATACACAACTTCAGGCTGGGGTCTCCGTTCTTGTATTTTGCACCAAACATTTTCATTATGTGCCGCACATTTTCACTGGGAGACTGTAGACAGGGGGTCAATGGAGGTCTGGACTACAGACAGGGCAGTCTAATACCTGCACTCTTATTACAAATCTCGCTGTTACAACACGTGCAGAGTGTGGCTTGGCATTGTCTTGCTGAAATAAGCAGGGACGTCCCTGAAAAAGACATTGCTTGAGATGGTGTTTTTAATGCAGTGGTTCACGAAGTGCGCAACCTTGCCCCATGCGTGCTTGTGAATGACTGAGCCTTTTGGGGATGCTCCCTTTATATTGCATCATGACACTCACCTATTTCCAATTAACCTATTGAATTTTTCTAACAGGCGGTTTTTTTTAAACATTCTTCAACTTTCCCAGTCTTTTGTTGACCCTGTCCCAACCTCTTTGGAACGTGTTGCAGGCATCAAATTCAAAATCAGTCAATATTTGCAAAAAACGATAAAGTTGATCAGTTTGAACCTTAAATATTGTCTTTGTAGTGTATTCAATTGAATATAGGTTGAAAAGGATTTGCAAACCATCGTATTCTGTTTTAATTTCTGTTTTACACAACGTCACAACTTTACTGAAATTGGGGTTGTACATAGTTTGTTCAATGCAAGGTTCAAGAATTCAGCAACATTATTTTCAGTATCTTGTCTCCTGTTTATTGCATCATCACATTTCGTTGCGACAAAGAGCTGCCGAGCCATTATTATCAGAACGATACTTATTTATTGCAAAATATAGATATAATTAAGTTGTTTTATCAGAAACAGTAAAATTTGATGAACTGTGTTTATGCTAATGTGGAATCTGCTTTTGTTTGGTATGTACAATGTGGTGAATAGAGCCATTCCTAATACAGACATTAACTCTGAGAACTTTAAAATACCATTGAACTGACTTAATATTATTAACACATTCATTTTTACAGCCTACCTCACAGTTTATCACTAAATATAATGAAATCACAGTTCAGTGATACTAGAGTTAAGCATCTACTATGGCTACAAAATACATTATGTTACAGTTATAGCTGCAGCAGAGATCGAGCGACTTGAGTCGAAGTCTCACTTAAGTCGTCTAGAAAAAGACTTCAGACTTGACTTGAAACTCGTCCCTAATGACTCTCGACTCGACTCAGACTCGTCCAAACTACAGGGAATTTAAAATTCTTGGAAAAAAGCTGAAGGGTGGCAACATCTAAAGAAGCTAATGACACCCTTACATAAGTCTAAGTTATAACGCAAGTTATACTATAATGTAACCAACAGTTGGTGTTCACTTTACAAAATGAAAAAGTCTAATTCTAGTTTGCTCTATGTTTTAAAATGTTTAAGAAAGCTCAAAAACAAAGAAATTGCCTTTTTTTAAGTAAAATAGTGCATAGAATAAAAAAAGGAAGCATTGGAGTAGAAAATATAGTTGTGTTTTTTTTTTTAAACATGGGGAAATAACTTAGACTTAAACTTCAATTAGACTTTAGCCTACACTCGTGACTTGACTTGGACTTGTATTTTGCAACTTATGAACATCTCTGAGCTGCAGCTGTAGGCTATCACAGACACTGTACGTGGCTCAAACAAGGGTCACTGGAGCTTAGCATCAGCAGCACCATCATTCTGCTCCAACAGAACTATTCTGACCTGATATTTTGCAAATAGTCCTATAAATAAACTGTAATTGCATTTTGTGAGAAACAAAATGCCAGGGTCATATTCAAAAATGTCCATTTAGAAGCTTAGGGAGATTAAATTTTCTGATAACCAGACTTTTTTTTATAGTTCCGTTTCCATTGTGCCTGCTTGCATTATCACTCTCCCTGCTAATACTTTTGTAACCTTGAATCTGAGGAAATAATGTTCAGTAAGATGAATGCACCAGAGTTCTGTTCTGTTCTGTTAGTTGTGATAGAATGGCTTGCATGGACTGTCCTTCACATTAGAAAGTGGATGTAAGCTCCCCAAGGGTGACAGTGTGGCAGGAACCCTGCTGCCGTTCCACACTCCATTATCACATCTATAATGTGTGTGTGCATGTGCATCCCTGGTCATATCTGAGTGTCATTCCTGGGCTGATGGTGCCGTTATTTGTGTATGAATATGATTATTATATTATTATATATTATATACATAACATACATATTATAAAATATAATAATGTTCATTTCAGATCATGATGCTGGAGTTTTAAGTGCTTTCTCACTGTCCGTTTTATTAGAGGCATTCACTTTAGTTCGCCACCTAATAGAGGTCCGAGACAGAAGCTTATCTGTTGTTGCACAGTTTTTGTTAGTCATCCTATAACCCTCCATAAGTGCTCACAGGATGCAGGTTGGAGGATGCTGATGGCCAAAAAAAATTGACTGGTGAACTATTAAATTACATAGGTGACAGTGAGGACGTTTAAAACTCCAGCAGCACTGCTGCATTTTATCTACTCGTATCTAACACACCACCCCCACATCATTGGCACTGCAGTGCAGAGAATGATCCAGCGCACACTTAGAACCTGATCTGTGCTGTTTTTGGGGAGTATGGTGTAATGACAATTAGTGAGTAGTGAGGGAAATAATGTATATAAAAAAAACTAATTGACTACATATTGCAGTAACCATTAAACATAAACATAAATCATACAGAATAAGCAGTCAAAGTGTAAATACACACTTCCCTCCAAAAGTATTGGAACAGTGACTAGACTGAAAATGTTTGGGGTTGAAAGATGAATATGAGTAAAACAACATCAACATTTCAGTTTTTATTTTCAGGTATTTGTATCTGGATCTGACATACAGTTTAGATGATAGCACCTTTTGTTTGAACCTAGCACACGGTTTCTGTCATCAACTACTATGGTTTTCCTTGGTCTACCTCTTCAACATCTGTTACTGTACACCAGTGGTGACTTTCTTCTCCAGGACATTCCAAACGGTTGTACTGGCTATGGCCAATATTTGTGCAATGGCTGTGATTGATTTTCCATCTTCTCCCAACTGCACAATTGCTTGTTTTTAACCCATATGTTTTCAAGTTGCTTACTCCTCTCTCAGTGTAAATGTACAGTCTATACAGACAAAACCCAAATCTAAAACTGACTATAGATATTCAGCGCTATTTATTGTTTGAATAATCAACGTAAAAGGGCACACAATTGGGCAACAAAACACACCTCACGGTCACGTTTCAATACTTATGCTCACAAGAAAAAAAATGGGTGGGTTCAGACAAAATGTGACGCCTAGATGTAAATAAAAAAAATAAAAGTAAAATAAAAGTCTCATATTCATTTTTTAATGTCAAACCCAAAGGTTTTCAGTCTACAGCAAAAATAAAAGGATTGGCCTCAATGTTTCAATACTTTTGGTGGGGAGTGTACACTATAGTCTAGACAAGAGAGTTCTTTATTTTATCACACTGATGCAAAACTCACTCTTGAGACCCGTGACTGTATCTGTCTCTCTCACACAGCTCTGTCCATGCGTAATGACACCATTATGAAACATTTCCATAATCACTTTAATCCCTTCTTATTATGTTTTTATTTGTTATTTGTTGTGTTTTATTACTGAGGTCTTTTCTTACTTGCAGTTTTGGTGCAGTGAAAAATGTTTTCATTCTATGGGGTGATACAAGCTATTATGATATGTTTAGGACCCAAGGATGCGGGAATGACGGAACCCTATGACATATAATAAGAATGGGGAAATAACTAAAGAGGCAGAGCAAAAGGCTCTTCAAATTACAAACACAAAAAGAGGAAAATTCACGCAGCTGTGATGCGTCCCGAATGGGAATGCCACCCACAGCTGACGCGAATGCGAATCGGCAAAAATGCGCAAAGGGCAGGCGTGCAATGAGCACGAAAGGGCGCCGATTTGGGATGCTTCCAAAATCGAGTGGCACGGAAGAGCTCCGGAAGTCCCTGAATCTATCCCTAACACGCTAAATATCTCAGGGGTTTCCCTCGTACACATCCATCGGCTATATATGCCCCTGGATGTCACAGTCTGTATTCAGTGACGATAAGTCACAAAGTGCGTCAGCCAGGTAGTGAATTACCGAACAAAGGCAGCGTGTTATGGTTTAAGCGCCTGCTATGGCGCATTAAGGGACGGGAGCAAGGGACCGTACGTTCTGTGTGATAACGCGGCCATGAACAACGCTGGGGCCTGTACTTAAATAGTAGAAACCCCAGGTGTTCGTTGTCACGTCGTCAATTAATCACCGAATACAAACGGCGTTTCTACCACAGTTCAAAGACATGCTTGTTAGGTTATTAGATCACTTTAAACTGGCATTGATTAGATGACATAATACCTAGCCCGCCTACGCAGTTGACCAGCAACATTTACAAAGCGTCTGACAGTTCGGTCGGTCAAGGTGATGAAGGGACTGCAATTTCTTTGTACCTATAATGTCTGAAAAGTATTAATAATATTAAAAAGCAAGGACATGAAGCAGGATTTGAATACTTGAGCCATTCGTACAACTAATTCAGTAACTAACTTGAATGGCTTGCTCATTAGGAATATTACTATATAGCATTTATATGAATTTAATTTACTGCCATTGCTGAGCCCTTGGGCAAGGCCCTTAATCTTCAACTACTCAATTACTTTGAAAATTCTAGATAAGATCTTCTAAATAGTGTAAATGTATCTGAACCTTTCTGTCCACCTTCCACTGCTCAAATCAGTTGTGTAAACATTATTAATCCCTTAATGACATTAATTCCTTACATGAATCCTATAATGTTTCTGGGTTTTAACAGTAAGAAAATCACATTCCTAACATGTTATTACGTCCTTGAAAATGTTAGCAATATCAAGTTATACTTGGAATACTGTTAACCATGGGAAAAGGCCTGTTGTTCTGATGCATGACGAAGCAAGTGGGAGAAACGAAAGGCTGAGATTTCTCTGTAACCAAAGACACACATAACAAACAGAATAACATAAAATACGACGCATCAAGGTTAAATGTACTGTGAAAAATTATAAATGACTCATGTTGCTACTGACCACTTTTCTCTCTACAAACAGCCATCGCTACAACAAAGCTGATGTGGGCCTGTAACCTTCTATAAACTCATCTATTAAACAAGTTCCAGTATGCCTGAACACTGTATGTAGCTTGAATACCACTAGACACTACCTACATATTACAAATTATTAGCTAAACCCACCATGAAAAAGACTTGGAACCACCAAGCTTCAACCATGTTCTATAGTCAAATGAACAAAAAATAAATAAAATACTGATAACTACATAATAAAAAAAAAACTTGGCAGCATGAGGCAATATGCTCCAGAGGAACTTTTTCACAGTTTGTTTTTGGAGAAAGTACTTCCATTGTTGTATATTCATAAGTAAATGTATGGAACTAGCCCAGACATAAGTGATGCAAGTGTATGTGAATGGGCCAGACTATGTTAAGAGCAACTCAATTTAAAATATACTTGAAAGCTTGTAGCTGTATACACAACAGATCGAAGAAAAAAAACAGACAAACGAACCAAGAGCAAAGTCAAGGTTTTAGTAAGCCTATATCAGTTTACAGTGAGATTTTAAGACATTTGACCAACCATCAAAATGCTTCCTAGTGGCATAACCCAACAGGTCCCTGGAACAAATGTCTTGGGGGAGCTCCCCACGTGGTAATCTAATTACTCTTTAGAACTGTTAGGTGCAAAATAACCTCTTGAAATACCACGACATTTTAAATCTAAAAAGCCAAATCAAACATTATGTCCAGATTAGCACAAACATGATTTGAAGACAAATCAAACTTCTTCCCTGGTCATCTCAGTCCCCTGTTCTAAACAAAGAAAACATGTAGGATGAAGAGGAGAGATCACAAGTTGGCCGTGGATGATCTGGAAAGTTACATAAAGTGGAATGATCTCAAATACCATGCTCTATATTCTCTAACCTTAAAATATGTTATATGAGACGGTGTTTATTGGCAAATTGAATGTGCACTAATTATTAAATGATGGGGTGCCAGTAAGTGTGAAACATATTTTGTTTTGTTAACAATTATAAATCTCAATGATGAATTTATTTACCCAGACTAAATTTCCTTTTAAGGATGCATTTTAAAATATTTTTCAGTGTAAGGTCAAGCTAAGTTGTCATTATTATTGCTTTATTCATCTTTAACAGGGGTGTCAGATTTTGTGGAGGGGACTGCACAACCATAAAGCAAGTATGACAAGTATGACAACTTAATATTTAATAATGGGCTACAGATTTGAAGGACTCTGCCGTTTGGGGAAATGAAATATAAAGAGATGAGATCACAAATTGAAGAAGTGATAGGCACAGAAAACAGATGGGCAAAACCAGTCAAACTCGGGCAAAACATACTCCAAACAACAGCCAGACATAATGTCACACACTGAACAAACAAAGAAAGTTAAGTTCTTAGTGACCTGTTAGTATTCATAGGAGACACCGACACACCAGGGGTATGCTATTAAATCACATTTACAAAAGAATCACATCTACTTAATTTTATTTAACATGTGAAATAATCATTTAATGTATTTAAACAATGTACGTAATAGTGGCCAAACAATAAAATAATCAGTGGATTTGATGTGACATTTTCTCCTGAAAGTTATATTTTATATTATATAATATATAGTGTTATATAATATAAGTATATTATTATATAAAAATAACCCAAATATCCAAATCCAGAAATTCTATGATTTAATCACTTTAAAACTTGATTAAAGGTTTCGAGCCAAACGTCAACCAAAAAATACTGATCTAACATGTCAGACAGCTGGCTGAAAAGACAAGGATTTTTCTCTAAATGGCAGGACATTTGTGTTCACATGCACTTCATAAAACTCATATTTATATCATATTTAGTCATAAATCCAGTTAACGAGTACACCTGCACTTGAGTGATCAGATAACGGGAAACCTCCCAGTTTACATGACTGGGGCAGTTATCTGATTTGTAGTTTGCAATCATCCAATAATCTCATAGAAATATGTCACATAAACATTTAACTCTGCAAGAAATAACCCACAGTGGAAAAATAGATCAAATAAGGCCACATATTTAGAATAAGCAGGTCTGACAATCATATTGGTTGCATGTCTGTGCATGTTCTGAGTAATGCAATTTCTGGAATATAACTAATAAATAAATCAAGCTCTCTTTATTGCATTTCTCACGCTGATTTCGATACCACTTGCATAATCTGGTAACTACAGAAATCAGACTATGATTGGATAACAAAATGCAGGTAAAAGAACTCAATGATTTTCAAGAGATAAAAATTCAATTCCAGCTCTTCAAAAGTCAACAGAATTGCAGGATGAAATTCCGAGTCCAGAATAAGACAGGATGGCACTTCTGCTCTCAGAGAAACAAAGTAAATTTATAGCTAACCTTCCAGCCTAAACATCACGTGGATACATGTATTATTAATGGTTTGGGGTCTCACAGGAAGGCCTGCAGACACTCAGCACTGTGGCTCTTACCAATGGCAGTTTCTGGCATTGCGAACAGTGTCTTTTCTGTAGCCACACGAAACCGCCCATGGACTGACAGACCAACACCCTGGAGAAAAGAGAAAGAGAGTAAAAATCAATAAGCAACAAGCTGACAACAAGCAGGAAAATGGAGAGATGTGCGTATAAAAATGACAAACACTTTGAAGATTCCCTGTATTAAGCAGACATTTTTTTTCATAAGCATCACTGTGTCTTTTAAAATCAATTATCGCCTTTTTTGACTGATCCAACAATAACAATCATTGCAATAATCAAAAACATGTACATACCGATGACTATCCCCAACAGCAAGCCTCATTTTAGCATTTAGGATCATCAATGTATTTTTTAATAGTTTTGGCACCCCCAGACAGATTTTTGTTAAAACTCTAAGTTTTACTTCAAAGCTTTGAAGGTGCTCTGTTTTTGCAGAGTATTGACAGCTACGACATATGACTTTTTTTTTAGCAAAAGGGCTGCTGTCAGACCATGTAGTACACAACATTCACTCTTGTTCTGACTGTAAACTCTGATCTGTGGCTGTATATACATATACATATATGGCCACAACAGGACCTTGAAATGCTTCTTTCGGAGCCACTCCTTTGCCCAGACTGTGTGTTTTGGGTAATTGTCATGCTGGAAGACCCAGTCACAACCCATCTTTAATGCTCTTAATGAGGGAAGGAGGTTGTTGGCCAAAATCTCACGATACATGACCCTTCAATACAGTTCCTATGCCCTTCGCTGAAAAGCACCCCCAAAGTATGATGTTTCCACCCCCATGCTTCATGGTTGGGCCAGTGTTCTTGGGGTTGTACTCATACTTCTTCTTCCCGCAAACACGGCAAGTCGATTTCATACCAAAAAGCTCTATTTTGGTCTCATGTGACCACGTGACCTTCTCCCAGGCCTCCTCTGGATCATCAGATAATTATTGGTAAACTTTATACAGGCCTGGGCATTTGCTGGGGTGAGCAGGGGGTCCTTGTGTGCCGTGCAGAATTTTAATCCATGACAGTGTAGCGTGTTATATAATGGTTATCTGTGGTCCCAGCACTATTTAGGTCATTGACCAGGTCCCCCATTGTAGTTCTTAGACGATTTTTTAAAAATTTTGCATTTTCTACAATTTTGTAGATCATGGTCTTGGACATGGTGGAGAGGTTAGTGTGTTATTAATTGAGTGTGTAGACAGGTTCTTTCTTGGTTGGCAAACGATCAAATACTTATTTCCTGCAATAAAATGCAAATTAATTACTTAAAAATCATTCAATGCGATATTCTATATGTTTTTTATATCCTGTGTCTCACAGTTGAAGAATACTAACGCTAAAAAGTACAGACCTCTCTTGAATGTTTCTATCGAACCGGTGTCTCTAGAACTCATTTGAGTGTGTGGTCGTCTGTGGAGGTGTTCATAAAATATAAAAATAACTAATAATATATAAACAATAATAATAAATAAATAATAATTAATAAATGAATAATAATTAAAAAAAAACTATCAGTGCGTAATTATTATGAAAACATTATATTAATGTATAAATGACACAGTTATGTCATAATTAGGAGAAAAAGCACTTTATGAGAATTCCATGTTGTTAAGCAACACTTGATCTAGGGTTATCTACCTGATGGGGTATTCACATTGGAGGTTTCTGCAGTGTTTGCAATTGAGCAGCTGATCAAATTTGACTTTTAGAGTGGACTCCAATTCATTACAAAAAGCAAAAAGCAGGAAGCTTCCGACGTGAATACCTCAGTCATTTCACGTTAAAGGCCTTTTTTGTGTTGTGTTGAATCAGCAGTGGTGCAGTGGTTAGCACTTGACGACTAACAGCTCTGAGATCCCTGGGTTAATCCTGATCCTGTGCCCCATCTGTATGGAGTTTGCATATTCTCCCTGTGTCTGTGTAGGTTTTCTTAGGGCACTTCAGTTTCCTCATCCAAAGATGTGTGTGTTAGCTTAATTGGTGTTTCCAAAGTGCCCCTTAATGTGTGAGTGTGTATGAGTGTATGTGTCCTACAATGGATTGGCGCCCCGTCTAGGGTTGTTCCTGCATTGTGCCCCGTGCTCTCCTGTGACCATGACTAGGAAAAGTGATGAAACGACGAATGAATGAATTTTTCATTAGAACAATAATCCTCTGTAGTCTCTTATTTCACAAGCTCTTGTTTGTATGCTGTTGTTTGTTTTGAGCTCGTATTATTTTTTCATTCAGTTTATCCTTCAGTCTAGTCTTGTCTTGTCTTCAAACCAAATAGAATACATACATTTTCACAATGACTACACACACAACAGAATGGCAAAACACTACGGGTTGTGTTCATCTGTCAGTCGGTGTGCATCTTTTCTTAGGCTTTAACGCAAGTGACTCCTTTTCTGGTGTACCATATATACAAGTAAGTCTTTATGTTCCATTTGTTCTTTTAGGGTCATATAATAAATCTGCCTTGAGTGACACAGCAGGCTGCAGCATCATGCCCAGTTACAAGCCATAGAAAGGTCAGAGTATCAGCAGCACCTTCATCTGGCTGACTGTAATAAATAAAGCTATCCAAAACAGAAGCAATGTGCAGCAGATACAATGTGCAGGGACATTTCTGACTGGTTGTTACTTTATTTATAAGCATATTTCCTGTGCTAAGAGATTTGTTGCTTTGGACGTTGTCAGTAGGAAGGAGAAGAACCATCTCTGTTCTTCCTCACAAACCATCCCTCCTCTGTGGCATCACAAGTATACAAACCATAACTCAACCAGCTGTAACTCTTCATCAACCTTTAACTGTGCCTACTGTGACTCCGTGAACAAATGCAAATACAACTCCCATGTGACCCTCGTTCCACATACCCAATCAGGCAAACAACAACACTAATTTAGGTAACGAAAACAAAACAGCTAATGTATTTACAGAAGGAAAATCATACGCGTGCAGGTAACCGGGATTGATTTAATGACAGATACATTTGATCGACAACAATTTCCTTTTAATGAAGTATTATCTTACATTAATTACAATACTTTACTTTTACTCACTCACTTTCCATACTCGCTTAATCCAACTCAGGGTTGCAAAGGGCCATTGCCTAACAATAGGTAAAAAGCAAAAGGGCTGAAAATGGCATCCCCCATCACAGGGGACACACTCATTCACTCACACTAAGACAGTTTAAACACGTTATCCCTTAGCTGTAGAATGCTGTCACATAACAACAGAGGCACATAACCATTCAAGATGTTTGCAGGGAATAGCCCAAAAGGCAGAGAAAGTGGAACTACAGATTTTATATAGCAGTCGCATGAGCATCATGACTGCTAGCATGTCTGGTCCACTGGACATGTGCATAAGTTGGATGAACAGTAAAGTTGGTTTCAAGTCAAAACTTTAAATATCTCAGGTTCATACAGTCTGCAATGAAATAAATGTCAAAGCAAATGTACAAAACACTGTTTAATTATTTTTAATACATTTCAGACAATCCCAAGTTTTTTTTCTAATTTGGGGTTTGATCATCAGGATAATAAATGATTCATTATTATTAATTATTCACTATGAACGATTATAATAATCATTCTAAAAAATATAAAAGCCAAAAAAATAATTGTGACACTCCTGTTATTATTATGTGCTTCTAACAAAAATTACAGGATAATAAAATGAAAGCTACTTCACTTTACATGATGTCATTGTGTCCGTATGTGCGGAGGATAAACAGGGATAGTGTGAGCTAATTGCAGCGCAGAGTCTAGGATTAAAACACTCAGGGACAGAGGCATCTGCTGCATTTGAGCGTCTGCAGACATAACAGCAGTTGCAGAATGAAGAGCTACAATAGGAATCTGATCCATTAATCCCTTAATAGGAAGCAAATCTGCTTAAAAGAATTTAAATGGCTTCTTCTGTTTCTTCTGGGACTAAAGTCCCACTTTTGTTTGCAATGGAATAAACTGCACTCTGAGCAACTGATTACTGCAAGCCCTAGAGCAAATCAGTTCTACAAATACTGCAGATACTATACTGACATATGTGTTTACTGCTTTTCTGTGAAGAGATGCGAGTATCACGTATGCATATATTTTGCACATCCAGTGGAATCTAGACACACACTAGATATTCTGAAAAGTAGATTAAAAGGAACCCGACTGATCGATTTATGCAAACATAGCCACCTGAAAATACTGCATCAAAGCAAGATCCTGAGTCACTACCAAAAGACAAAGTTGCTCTTATCTGTGTCGCCACTGCTACTCAAGTGTGTAATCTGTCAAGTTATTACGTTGAGGTGATAGTGTAAAGAAAAAATCCAGATGTTTTAAAGAAATATATGGAAACAAAACAGCTAATAATGTAAACAACGGATGTCAAAATACATAATACTAAAGCATTTTTTTAAAACTCCATTCATTGCACTTTATTGTTTCACCATATGAGATACCTGTAATAGTTGGAGGGATGGATGGAGTTGGACTGGATATGATAGATATACTGCTCACAAAATGTATAATTTTTTGCTCACAAAATCCTAATATTTGTGAGCAGTGTAGCTACACAGACAGACAGACAGAAATAGATATACAAAAATGAAATAATCGCCTAATTTTTGTGAGCAGTTTGACAGACAGACAGACATATGGCCAAAAAAAGGTCAACACCTGGATTTAACTATGTTAGTACATTTAAGTTGCTAAATTGGTAAGAGCCTATGGCGTCAATTTAGAGAAAGCTTAACGTAAAAGTAAATCCGGTATGGTGAACGTAAATTGGAAGTATCGTAAACGTAAGTTGGAAGAATCGTAAACATAAACCAAATACCTGTAAATGAAATGGGAAAAAAAAAACATTTTTACATGTCTTTTCTTTAGCGCGTTTGAAAGGCTCGGTTTAGTGAGTTTGTTTTCGTGTGTGTAGCGATGACCATGTCACTCCAGCCAATGGGCGTTAACTTGAGCATCGCAAACATAATTTTAACTTTATTGGTTTACGATACTCCCAACTTACATTTACGATTCCGGTTTGCGTTTACGGTAAGCTGAATCACCTAAAGTGATGCCATGAGAGTCTCCGACTGGATAATTACTGCAAAGGTGATTATGTTTTTACTTCAGAAAACCATTGTCAGTGAACACGGTTTATTGCTCCATCTACAAGTGTAAGTTAAAACTCTATAATGCAAAGTGAAAGTCATATATCAACAAAACCCAGAAACGTTGCCGTCCTCACTGAGCCCGAGCTTATCTGAGATCGACTGACAAAGGTACTAGACTGGCCTGCCTGACCTCCAGACCTCTCATTGAAAATGTGTGGCACATTATAAAGTGCAAAATCCAACAATGGAAACTCCAGACTGTTGAGCAACTGAAGCAGAAATTCCACCTTGAACAGTTAAATTGAATATGTTGAAAGGAATTTGCAAATCATCGTATTCTGTTTTTATTTATGTTATCCTGTGGTAACCAATCACATTTTGAGGCACAAATTCCTGGGTTAACTTAATTGGAATTGGGATGGCATATATACGGTAAATATTGAGATAATCTTGATCAAGGGACTATTTCACACCGTATATATATATATATATACATACATACATACATTTATTTGCATTTTGCAGAGAGAAATAACTATTTGATTCCTCTAGCAAACAAGACTTAACGCTTGGTGGCTAAACCCTTGTTGGCAAGCACAGCAGTCTGACGTTTTTTGTAGTTGATGATGACGTTTGTGCTCGTCAGGAGGAATTTTGGTCCACTCCTCTTTGCAGATCATTACGATTTTTAGGCCGTCGCTTGGCAACTCAGACCTTAAGTTAAGACCTTAAGCTCCCTCCATAAGTTTTCTATGGGATTAAGGTCTGAAGTATTGTATTTCTTTTTGAGCCACTCTTTGTTGCCTTGGCTATATGTTTTAGGTCATTTTCGAGCCATGACCCATTTTTAATGTCCTGTTAAGGTACATGACTCAATATTTTTCCCTTTTCCTCAATCCCTTTCTTGATGCGTTGGTGCCCTTAGCAGAGAAACAGCCCCAAAACATAATGTTTCCACCTCCATGCTTGACAATGGGGATGGTGTTATTTGTATTTTTGTCTCATCTGACCACAGAACCTTCTCCCGATCATTCTAAGAATGATTTAGTTGTTCATTGGCAAACTTCAGATGGACCTGCACATGTGCCTTCTTGAGCAGGGGGACCTTGCGGGTACTACAGAATTTTAATCCATTACGGTGTAATGTGTTACCAATGGTTTTCTTGGTGACTGTGGTCCCAGCTGCCTTAAGATCATTA
>JAUZST010004562.1:0-16227 GCA_034779995.1 Parotocinclus haroldoi | reverse complement strand
GGGTTCAAATCCCACCTCTGCCAAGCTGCCACAGTTGGGTCCTTGAGCAAGACCCTTAACCCACAGTTGCTTAAAAATGTGAGACTGTATTAATTGTAAGTGGCTTTGGATAAGGGTGTCTGCTAAATGCTGGAAATGTAATGTAAATGAAGTGGCCAACAGTGATTGGACCTTAACCTGTAGAATGTGTTTTCAGTGGTTTTTACCATGATTGGTGGTGGCTGACCAGTTGGTTTGAGTAATTTCTAAAATTCTGGAAATTCTAAACTTTATTCAGAAATATGAAGAAAATATATTTGAAAGCTTTATTTCTCATAAATGTAAATTTAATTTAAGAATTTAACTTTTGTACATACCACCTATGCATAATATTTGTTTGAGCCCCTATTGAGTCCTATGCCAAACTTGTGAGGTATTGTCATCTGATTGAAGATTGTCATCTGTCATCCTGAAATCGTTTTTTCCTCTGCTGTCCAGGCTTAACTTCTTCCGTGATGTGCCTGATTTTCGAGTTTTGGCCTGTGGAGGAGATGGAACAGTTGGCTGGATCTTAGATTGCATAGGTATGTGTGGACTTTGCAGAGATACTGTAGATATTTGTGTCTTCAGACTGGAGTTCAAAAGGTGGTGCATACATCAACTTGTAAAAAATCATACAGTCTGTTCTAGCATGTTATGAGTATATCAAAAAGTTTAAACATTAAACTCTTGTAGGAATCGCAGGACTTGGCTTCTGTTTGAAAGGGTGCACTTATAATCTTGGCAATATATAATGGGCTATAAAAGACTGTTGTTCATAAATGATGTCTGTACAATTGTGACCTCTCCCAAATGAATGAATGGAGGATAACATTGCAAGGATAATGGACTGTCTCTCTAGCCACTGACAGCAATACATGAAGCTAATGGAAAAGCACTATACAGAAGTCTGTGTGGGTGGTGGTTGATAGTGTCTTTAAGTGCTGATTCAGAACCAGTTTCTACTTCTAACTTCATAGTTTAAATTGTGGATGATAAAGTGAATACCCTACATCATTGGTTTTGATTATTTTTCCTGAGAACCAATGAGTGCGTTTACACACACTTAATAATCCAATAACTGCTGAATAAGTATTCCGATCAACAAAGTAACACTAATCAGATAGCGGAAGAATCTCCGGGCTAACAAGACTCATGCAATAATATATACTGTGCTACCAGCCAGTAATCTCAGAGAAGAAAGTGATGTAAATTTCAAACGTTATTTATGAAATTATTAAGTTCTCCATTTGCTCACGTAAATACTGCGTCTCAGGGTCTTCACAAAACTGTTCAATAGCTGTTGCACAGCATTTTACTTTGTTCTGCTTTTAATTATGGGGCTGCCAGGTTCTGCTATACGATAAAATTGCCTATTGCATATTAAATATTTATATATAAATCCATATAAAAGCAGACTCCACATTACACTTCACTTCACACTTGTCACGTCAGTCTAGACACGTTAATATGCGATACACAAATGTAACACAACACAAGGCAGTCACTGAGCCTCTTTTGCAAACTGGGTGTTGGTAAGGTGTAGAGATCAGTGTGTAATTCATACAGTGAGAAAGGTGGGGAGTAATGCTATAGCTTAAAAGTTTGTTTCATTTCTTTTTTGAAAGCTGCACATGATTTTTAAGACAAAACCAGAACCATGTTAAACCTGTAACAATTAAAAATGGGCAAAGGCTATTCATTAATAATAAAAAAATAAACAACTAAATAATGATGTGATTTTAAACATGTGATGTCAACAGGTGATTGAAATCTTGATTTGGTACAAAAGCATCATCCAGAAAAGGCTGAGTCTTTCAACAGTCACTTCATATTTTATTTGCGTTGTCCACGTCACAACTTTTTCTGATTTGAGGTTGTACATTTTGCTTACAATATATAAATGCTGTACTGTTAAATTACAATATTTGCCAAAGTAATGACTAAATTGTTGTGTTTGTGTAATTAAACTCCATCAGAACCCATTTTGTAAGTATTCTCAAGTCATTGTAACACATGTTCTAGCGTTTTCTTACTTCTGTGGTTTTCCTCAGATAAGGCTAATTTTGCCCGCCACCCACCAGTCGCCATTCTCCCGCTAGGTACCGGGAATGACCTGGCACGATGCCTGCGCTGGGGTGGAGGTAAGAGAGCTACTTTTTTTAGCCATCTCCCTTTAATATGAGGTTTGGATATTTTCAAATGTGTGTATTTTTTTAAAAATATATTTAAAAATCTATTGAAAGCTAAAGTCTATTAAAAATCGATCACTGTTTTTAGTACAATTTGGTCAGTTGCATTTTACTAATTACAAAACCATTAGAAATATTCATATTTTAGTATGTAGGTAGTATGTATGCAAGACTGGTCATATTTTGTGATATAAATCAGTTTATTCATTTTAATAATTAATTATTAAGATTATTTTTTAAAGACAAAAGCTAAGTATTTGGGTAGAATTGTACAGTTAATCGCACAAGCTGTAAGTATAAAGCATAAACTACTCACATGCAGAATTTCTTCACTTTTATTTTAAACACCACCTTGTTTAAACTAAACTTGTTTACACCACCACAATAATGTTATATGAATTTAGTGAAATTAAGACTGTCAACATTGGTAAAAGTTTTAACACTGTCACTGCTTGACACTTTGAAGGCCCCATGGATAATAAGCTATATGCAACATGGTCCCCAATTACAATTCCCTACAGTCCACACACTATATACATCACCATTAAGCTATAGGGAACAGAACGGTAAAGGCATTCTTCAGACCTTAAATTTGCGTGATGATATAAACCAACTAACATACCATCAAATGGCTCATGAGACAGAAAGCACACTCATGAAGATACCTAATGAAATGAACATTTCGCATTAAAAATAGTTCTGGTAGTCATGATCTCTTGGTAGCCCTCCATCAGAGACATGAAATGTGATGCAGCAAAAAAAATTATTAAAAGTAATACATGAATTGTGTTGAACTGGTATGGCAGCATAAAGCTAGTTAAGTGGAGAAATGTATGTAGGGTCAAATAAAAGCGAATGTCACAATTATCTTACTTAATCACAATTATCTTGCTTAATATATTTCAGTATAACACTTAACAATAACAAAAACAACCAGAATGTTACCATGTTATTTTCTGCCTTCCAGACTGATTTCGCTGGCTGTTACAAGGGTTCCCTCATACAATTTTTTGTCATTCAGATGTGAATTAGATTTGTATAAATCTGATTTAAAGTTAATATTATACTTCTTAAGATATTGAATGTTACCCTTTTGGACTGCAATAGCCTATTGGTTAAGATACTGGACTCTGGACTTCATGGTTCATGGTTCAAGTCCTACCTCTGCCTAAGCTGCCACAGTTGGGTTCATAAGCAAGGCCCTTAACCCATGAATGCTTGAATTGTAAGACTGAATGAGTTGCTCTGGATAAGGGAGTCTGCTAAATGCCGTAAATATAAGTTGATTGGATGGAGGTTAAATGCTGCATACCTGTATATTTACATGTTGTCATCTTATCTAGAACAAATTCCAAGCTTCACAGAGAGAAATTATGCAACTTCAAAATAATCTATATGTATGCATTTCCTGTTACGACGGACTGAGGACAAGTCTCAAGGCTTGGAACTAATGTGATGTAATCATATAATCTGCAAGTGTGTGGGGGAATGAGCCGCCACGATCCATTAGAAGATCTGGGAAAAGGTGTGTGTCTTGTATGACCCGACTATCACCAAAAGATGTCGCAAAAGCTTCCCCAAAATAATTTTAAAAACACAAAGCAAAGCACAACAACACCAGCACACAGTGAAACAATGGGTGAAGCTTTTTTTTTCACAGAGCAGACCCCTAACATTAGATCTTTTACATTATATAATCAAATATATCCTAAAATCTTACAATTATTGTTGACAAAACTATGGACCAAGGACAACGAAAGTGATAAGGACAGGAGAGGCTTTATGTTAGGTGTTGTATTGCATTCAAATGCAGTAGTATATATTAATATATTAATTTTGTGAGCTATGTATATACCTGGCACTAGCACACAGGGTTGCCAGAAAAGTGTCAGTATTCCTGCTTCGCTCACACTGTGCTGGCCCTCATTAAGAGATAATACCTGCACTGTGGTTGTAGTAACAGCCAGCACATGTGCTCTATCCCTTACATAAACTAAAGCTGTAATTTAAGTCAGCCCACTAGGGAGTCTGTCTCTGGGCAGACAATGCAATCACATCATACATACAGTTCTGACAGTATCCCCAGAATAGTAACAGCTTAATTCCCTGTTCTATTGCAGATTATGTATTTTTACCTTTTCCCCATTTCAGGTTCCTGCTTTTGGAGTCTGTTCATGGTGTAGTTAACAATTGGATGTCTTCTCCCATTGTTGTCCAACCATTCTGTCACTGTGTACATTTATATTTGTATTTAAGATAGCTGACCCTCTTGTCTTCTTTAGTCTTGCCTGGGTCTGGATGTAATACAGCAGTCAGAGAGAGGCAAAATCCCACATTAATATACTGCACAGTGTGCATATTTCAACAAACCACTGATCTTTATTATTTTATTAAGTAATGCTTTGTATAATGTCTATGATTAAGGATAATGAAAATGAAAAGAAGTTTAGTATGTCTTCTGCCTTCAAAACAATGCAATTCTTTTCCGTCCGGGTGTCCCAACGGTTCACTTGTGTTAGTTTTGTCATTGAGATGCTAAATAGATAGTAATATACTGTATATAAGACACATTTTAGATCATATTATAATTTTTAAAAACCCTAAGATTGATTATTATTGGGAAACTCCTCAAAAGGAGGATAATAATAATGGACAATAATGGCATTTCTCAAGGTCCCAGAATATTGGAGTCAGAAGTTGAACTCACAGCCTTCTGACTGTGTCTTCTAGTCGCCAAGTACCTTAGCCACTACTGTATCCCTTTGCCCTAATTATAATAGCAGATCAGGTTGGATCACAGTTAGTTGTTCCTGTAAGTTTAAGCACTGCCAGGACCGAATGCTGAGTGAGTGCTTAATTTTTTTTGCACCACTTGGCAACCATCAACATATATTTTTTCTGATAAATAGGATACAGATTAACACAATAGAAATCCTCAGGCTTTCTGATTGTATGACAAGTATTGTTGTATTCCAGATTAAAATGCACCTAGTATTTGTGTATGTATTTATGCTTACTGCTCATCGTTACTCTACTTATAGCATCCTAAGGCTGTGCTCTGTTCTACAGGCTATGAGGGTGGCAATCTTTTAAAGTTCCTGAGGGACATTGAGCACAGTAATGAGGTGGTACTGGACCGCTGGAACATCGACATCACCCCTGATGACAAGGAGGAGAAGGGAGACCCAGTCCCTTATAGCATAGTCAATAACTACTTCTCTATTGGAGTGGTGAGTTTGTGCCGTTTTCTTCCTTCTCTCACTCACTTTTTATACCTATATCTTATTTAGGGATGTGAGGGACACGTCAAAAGGCACATGTGCACACACACACAGACCTAATGCATATCTTTGGAATATGTCCATGTTTAGTTTCTTATTGTGAAATAAGAACTATAGACGGGGAGCGGTGCGGTGGCTCAGTGGCTAGCACTGTCGCTTCGATCTCAGGTGGAGTGCCCTGGGTCCTTGCGGTATAAATTTGGCATATGCACTCTGTGAGTGCATGTGCCCTACGTTGGATTAGTGTCCTGTCTGATGTTGTTCCTGTCTTGCTCCCTGTGCTGCCACCAGCACCAGCTTCCCCTCAACCTTGACTAGGATGAAGCTGATAAGACAAGTGAATGAATGAATGAATGGATGGATAAACGAGCTATAGACATGGAATCTCAAAAGTTGCGCTACGGAAAGATATTTGAACAATGAGATAGATTTGCCTCCTAAATTGCACACAGTCAAAAATGTACACAAAATTGTATCAGCTTTTTAACCCCATGTTAACAATGACTTTGTTTGCCATAAAGTGCAATGTAGATTTTGAAAATGAATTGTATAAGTTACCTACTATAAACAGGGCTTTATTAGTGAGACCATACTGATATTTTGTGGTCAGACGACACATTTGAATCTTTGGTGCTTGACCCTACCTAAAATACGGTTGTGCTTTAGAGATGTGAAGGTCTGGTTATCCAGCACCAGTCTGGCTGAGCATGTCTTAGGTATCTCATCAGCGTGACTTCCTCTTCACTGTTAGCAAATTACTTGATATGATTTTCCCAAAGGCTATAGTTAATTCATCTTCAAATGTGTTTTCTGAGTTTATGAGATATCATTAGACTTTCATTAGACCTAATGACTCTTTAATGGGTTACTTGTCATATGTAATGTTAAAGGTAAGCATCATTACATTAGAGGAATTACAACTTGCTCAAACTCGAACAGCATTATTTTCTGACAAGTGGAGAAAAATAAAATACAAGTAGCCTGCACACAGTTACTTAGCAACCGTACTGCTCATTGCAGTGTTATAACTGCCATTTGTTCACAAGCTCTAATTGATGCCAACCTATTCATTGTGAACTGCCGCCTTTCGCAGCTATTATGTCAAGATTTCCAACCAACATTCTGACCATTTTTCAAACATTTATACATTCATTTTAATACTCGCTTAATTCAATTGTGTGTCACCGGCAAGAGGTTCATAACCGGCAACACAGGGCACAAGTCAGGAACCCACTTCACACAGTTCACCAGTACATCACAGGGCTTATGCAAACACACACTGGGACACTTTAGAAACTCCATTTGACCTAATGCAGGTATTTGGTATGTTGGGGGAAAATGTAGTAACCAGAAAAAAAAACCCACGCAGACACAGAGAAAACAGGGAGAAAAAGCAAAATTGTACTGGGGATATCTGGAGCTGTTAGGGAACATTGCTAACCATTGCTTCACTATGTTCTACTGTTAATTAACATGTCACTAAAAAGAATTGCCCTTCAACCATTTTCATTTCGAAGACAGCAATGATCTGCTTGCTTGCTCATTCCTTACTTACTTTAATGTTTGCAGTATTTTGAACTCATTATAATGTTCTGCAATTACATTTTTTTTTACTGTTTATTAAGGTTGTTTGAGGGTAAAATGTCTCTACGAATGTTTATATCTGGGGGATGATTGGTTCACTGGTTCAATTCTAACAAGTCCAATAATTCAAGTCTGTCACTTTACCAGGTGGCTATGCCCGCCTCCACCACCTATCTTCGTGGCAGTGATTAATTCTGGTGCTGTTTATAGAACAGCACTCTATAAATAGTCTGGCTTTCATTTTGGAAGAAATGCCCAAATTATATTTCAGTCTGACTCATTCCAGGTGTAATGGTTACATGCTGCTTCATCTTAGGGCAGGATGCCAGCTAATCCAGGTTAGAATCAAAGTGGCCAGAAATAGAGAGGTGGCCTAAAATAGCCCATCTGTCATGGATGTGTGTATAGATCGGCGTGGACAGAGACAAGACGGACTAGGCAAGGTGGTGTGCAAAAATATCTAAAAACATCACAGAAATGTCGCTCCCTGCAGTACGTTATGTAACTAAATTCAGCCTCCCACTGTCTTCTCCTTCAGCTAGCACCATCCGACAGACTAGTAAGAGTGCTACTCTCACTGGCCAGTGCTGAGTGCTGAAGTAAGAGGGAAAAAAAGAATTGTCATTTGACTGTGCAAATTGGTTAGAGGATCAGACAAGAAACTTCCAAAACAATACTGTTCATTGTGTGTACAATACAGAGGAAACAGTGGGAGGAATAAGGTCTGCATGACCCCACCTGCAGGCAAGGTGGCATGGCAGTCAGGCTGCTGACTGAGCGGACAATAGATGCTCTGTGGACTCGGAGTCTTATGATTTGTGGTACTGGCTGCCTGTGCCAGGATACTCCATGCATGGCTTGGCACCAGTCATGGTTCTCACAGGCTGAACGAAAAATAATTGTCTCTGAATTGATTTAGACACCCCCAGGTTGACACAGTGCACCGGGGAGGTAACTAAAAATTCCATACTCATTCAGGATGAACTCCTACTACTTGGTTAGCCCTGATGCCTCTGTGTTGTATATGTATTAAAGGGCATGAACAACAAGACTGCGACTTATTGTGACACTTGCTGTTGTCATGTAAATTACATTGATTCTGAAACATTAATCCTAGGGGGCACCAGAGACCCTGTTCTCTGCAGGCACAGTCATAGCACGGTGCTGGAGCAGAGGGAAAGGGTGCTGTGAGTCCATGAGGAGAGGACAGATGGCTTCACATTGGGAGCCACTGACACCTGAGCACACCAGTGTGGTGACTCATGTGCTGATGTAATCATTAGCAACACTGCTCCTCCTCATTGTCCCAAAAGGGAACATTTTCCTGCCATGCTCCACCAGAGTTGCCATGGCATTAGTGGTTACCAGGCCACCATTGCTAGCTTCAGGGTCATCTGTTTCATGTTCCCTGCCAGTCAGAATTACATCTCAGATGACTTAATCTAATGACTGGATATCAATCAACTGTTTGTGGAAACTGTAGCAAGTCCACGTGCCCATGGCCTCGGTATGATTCCACTAAATAGTCATTGCTTGTTTGTACTGCTTTGAAAATAGAGCAACTTTTGTCACTGTGTTTATATTTACAAGTGCAGCAACTTGTCAGATCAAGTGATTTATCAGGCCAAATGACACTTGATCCTTTGCGAGTTTCATTCAGACGTTTTAAGAATTATAAACTAATTTTGTAATGGTAGATAAGCTGCTTCTTTCCAAAGCCTTAAATTTCCCTTCACACTTAGGTGGCACAACAGTCTAGCTACCTCGTGGTGGGGCATCACATGGTTGAGTAAGGGGAGGTTGGTCAGGGAACATCCCATACCCCCCAACAGGCCTACAAGTGATCCCAAGCTCTTCAGTGGCCACAAGGTCCCTGTGCTTTTTGGAGTTAAGTGCCAGTGCCACATTACCCTGACCATGAAGAAGCAGAGTTCAAATGTCCATCCAGACATTATGGACATTATGGACAAGATGCTTAATACACACAGGGTCACGGGCCACTCTCACAGGGGATCGAGCAACTCTGGACACAAGGGCAGGAACAACCCTAGATGAAGTGCCAATTCATTATAGGGCACACAGTCACACACTAAGGGCCACTTTAGAAACGCCAATTAAGCATGTCTTTGGACTATGGGATGAACCGGTGTACCAGGAGTAAACGGGGAGGACATGCAGTCTCCACACAGAAGGACCCAGGCCGCTCCATCCTGGGATTGAACCCGGGACCTTCTTGCTATGAGGCAGCGGTTTAGGGGTCAATGTTGTAACACCAGGGGATGATTTCCTACTGGCTTTACCTGGCTCAGACACAGCCACATAAAATGTAGGTCCACATAAAATGCCAACTGTCAGTAACACACTGCTGAAACTGAAACCCTGGTCCCTGGGTTTTTGGACTAATGTACAAGGTGTTATATAAAGTATGTGACGCCGTAAATAATTGGATTACTCGATTACTCGAGAGGATGTCTTTAGATTTATATTGTGTGTCATATAGCAGACACCCATATCCTGGGCTTTACTTTTACAATTAATTGAGTTGTACAATTCAAGCAATTATAGATTAAGGACGTTGCCCACGGAGCCAACAGAGGCAGCTTGGCAGAGGTTGGATTTGAACGCTGGACCTTCTGATCCATGGTACAGTTCTTTAGCCGCTAGGCTACCACAGTCTTATCGATTCAGTGTGAGCCCTATGGGTGAAAGTGACAAACACCAACACATATTAACAATGGTAAAGTGGGAACCACATTATAAACACCCTGTATTGTATTGCTACGCCACCAGAGTGCCTGATGTTGGATCAGGTTATTCTGTAGATATAGTGAAACAGATATAGATATAGTGAAACATATTAAAGAGATATACTGATGCATGAATATTAGAGTAGGCAATGTAATCTATGCTTTTTCTATTTTGAGTTTCTAGTTTTTGTTTCAGGTTTCAAGTTCTTTTCTTTCCTCTGCCATCAGCACTAACATGAGAACTGTTTAACATCCATAGAGATATAAGAAACAACCAACAACCTTTAGTGTAGGGTCAGATTAGCAAGACTACGAGTAGCTCAGCGAGGCAAAGATTTTCCAGATACTTTTCGTTTTCAAGTCGTAATACAGTGTAACAGTCCTGCTGGAAAGTGTTTGCTGCTTGATTAAGTCCAACCATCCCAATGGAAAGAATGTCCCAGGGATTTAGACGGAACAAACACGTTGCGCCAGCAGACATTAAATACGCTTTGCCATGCTCCGCTCCGCTCCCCCCAGTTTAGGAAATGTACACTTTTGCCATCAACAAGCTATCTGTGTCCCAGTCCTGCCCTTCCTGAATTGCCAGTGAGTGAAGAGCATCTCTGGTCTCATGTTCTCATGTTCATTGGTGTCGGGTTACATCCAGCTCCACTTTAAATGGGTTTGGCTATGCTGTTGGTTTTAAGTCCAATATGTTATATCAGGTCGTCACATTTGTCTTCATTAGCCAGCGAGCAGGTTGTCATATATTGTGTGTGTATGTGTGTAGGGATATAGTAAGCCACTGACCCTAGCTGAAGGTCAGGGGAAGTATCACTGTCAGGAAGTTTTTGGCTGGCTGCTTCAGACTAGGTTACTGCAGTAACAAACGGCTGTGCTGAGTGACACCTGGAGGGTCTTAAAGACATAATAAAGACAGCTCTGAACATCTACGTCTCAAACAAGCACTGACTTGTTATAACTTGCAAAGAAATTGCTAATACACATTTACTTTCCTTACAACAAAACACATAGGCTGATGCCGAAATACTGAAGCACTACAATGAAAACAAGTGCTACGCATGGTCATGCCTTTCACAGAATATGTGAAAGGAATTGTAATGTTCTGAACTCTTTTCCTCACACAGGTGTAATGTGGTTTGTACCCTAGACAGGGCACAAGTCATTAAAGGGTGCACACCGACGTACACACCCACTGGGAAACTTTTTTAGAGATGCTGTTTGAACAAACACATCTATAATACGAAGAAGGAAACCAGAGTAGCTGGAGGAAGTCCAGGACAATATGCAAACACAGGCAGCAGCACTTGGGTTTGTGGCATTATGAGACAGTTGTGTCGACCACCAAGACACCGTGACATCCCCATGCAAAACTCCATAATGGTATTTACAAAAATGTGTGCAGTTTCAGCATTGCGTATTACACTGGATCTAATAAATACCTAGCAAACATGTGATATGAGATACAACTGTTGCAATAACACAGCCTGAACAGAAGGATAGGGAGTATATAAGTTTTCAAACTCTGCTGGGCAGTGGGAAACAGAGTTATGAATCAATAAGATATGGGGTCTGTACACCAGGGAAATAGTGTTGGCTTTTTGCTTGTGACCATGACATCATTTCAAAAGATTTTGATATCAGTATAGCACAGCTGTGTCTGACAGTGAAAGTGTGGGATAAGGAGTTAAGCAGCCCACTCTGAGTGGAAGAAGACGTTCATTGGCACATGATTGGTTTATTTACTGCAGCCCTCTTACTGAAACATTGCACATGGCAAAAATAAACTGGCTTTGTTTCTTTAATGCCTCACTAGCCATGTCAAATTATTAAGGCACTCCATAGGGGCAAACCTATCACATGTTGTGTTATATTGTACATTCCATTTTCACATATGCAGTCTTATCATAGATATAGCATAAACTGTCCTGCTGTGTAACTAAAGCAATGGCAAAAATTGAGGATATTCAGGGACACACACCACTACAGTTTCATAAATATAACTACAATTTTTTGTTTGAGTACCAAAGAAAACTTTACACACACATTTTACGCACCTGTTCTCACAGATTCTCTTGTAATGAAATCTGTTCTGATCAAAAAAATACACATTTACAGAAAACATGCATTTTTGTTACTTCAGTCAGCAGTATGTGTTACAAATATAGTCATGTGGCACACAAGTTTTGTGAAAGTTTGCATAACCTGTATTACTATGTGGCTTTCCCTCTGCCTACATAATTGGTGAGACATTGTATCATGTGTGTTTTATACGACCCCAAATCAAAAAAGGTTGGGGCAGTTAGGAAAGTGCATATTTTAAAAACACAGTGTTTCATACATTAACTTTGACTGTTAACTTTGTAATGTTGCCTTTTTTCACCACACTTACAAGAAGTTTTGGTACCAATTTAGTGTTTCAGGTGTTTTTTTTTTGTTTCATTCTTCCTGTAAACAATGTCTTAAAGGGGGTAACAGTATGGTAATAGTCACATTTGTAATTTCAAAGTTCTCCACACATTCTCTATTGGGCACAGGTCAAGGCCACTACAGTACCCGTACCCTCTACTTACACAGCCATGCCTTAGTACTGCATGGACATCGCTGGAAAAGAAAGTATACATGACTTTTGCCAAGGGCACTGACACTGCCATATACTATGACAGACCCTGCTTTTGGACTTGTTGCTGATAACATTCTGGATTGTCCTCTTAGCCTTTGCTTTAACTGTGCGGTTATCCATCCTAGATGCCTCCACGCACACAGAATTTGACGCTGCTTCTGGACATGATTAACACAAGGCTTCTTTTTTTGCACAGTACAGTTTTAAGTGACATTTATGAAAGTAACTCCATATTGTAGTGCTTTACAAAGGCTTGCCAAAGTAATCCCTTGTTCCCATGTGGTTATATCAGCCATTGTTAAATGACAGTTCTTGTTGCAGTGTCGTCTGAAGGATCACAGATCACGTGTTCAGCTTAAGCTTGTCCATTTATGCACTGAAATTCCTTTGCATTAATGGATGTTCATTGATAAATTAAATAAAGATGACCGAACAACACAAAATTTCTCAGGTTCATACAGACTGCAATCAAATATAAGTCAATGTTTTTACTGTCCCGACTTTTTCTGATTTGGGTTTGTACATGTTTTCAGTGCCAATAATAATTAATAATAAATACATATAATAATAATAATAATAATAATAATAATAATAAATAATAAAAACCAATAATGAGTCTGGATCTAAGACACTAGATCACCATGTGGTGATACATATTACAGTTCTGGCATCATGCAGACATAATTAGCTGTGTCTGATGGAGAAGGGGTCAGGCATGGGATCATCCCATCTACCCCACATCCCCCCTGTGCAGGCAGCAGCAAACCCTGCAGAACCCCTTGGTTCAGGCTACATACTCAGATGCGGTCTGTGAAATCCGTAGATAGGCTCCCGAGACCTAGTGAAAATAAAGTATGGAAATAAATAAAACTAGAGCGTATTAAGGATTATGCATACATTGCCTTATACATTGCCTTAGTGTTCTGTACCTTCTAGCAAATACAGAATATATTATGCATTTTACCACTGTCAGTATCACTCTCGTTATCAGTATCAGCTTTGCTCGATACCCGCTAGATAATGCTCTATTTAAAGATGCGCTGTGCCGGAGTTGAATAGACACAGAGTAAGATTCAAAGTAAGTATCTTGCTTCCTATGTCTCCCACCGGCACACCTGCAGAGCCAGGCAGGAAGCCAGCGCAGGTGCTAAGGTAGCATGGTCCGTTCGTGGCTTCATCAGCGCATCGCCATATATCAAACTCTGCAAATCCTGCACTTCCTCACTTCCTGTCTGTCTAAGAGAGTGAAACCGTGCACAGCAAGAGATGCTGAAACCCTCCTGCGTGTCACCCACTTTGACAGGCAGCGTGTGTATGTGTGCAATATTGAGCCTGGGCCTACTGAAGGATGTGGTGGCTTTGAGCTCACTTGTCTTGGTGCATGCATGCGTCTAAATATAGGGATGGATCTCTTACAGTTACAAGCCTGACTTATCAATTGGCTTCTCTTCTTTTGCTATGTTGCTTTGATTTTAATCAAGGATCATGCCTGACAGCAGAATATTCTCTTGAGGCAACATCGCTGTGACAACAGTGTGTTGCTTGCCAAGGAACCTCTGATGATCTGAAATCAGAACACAGAGTGGTAAAAAATAAAAAATATATTTATATATATATAATATATTATATATATATATATATACATCGAATATAATCAGAACTGCCTTAATTTCTGATTTCTGATTTAGCAAGGTGCAGGAAATCTTGTATTTTAATCCATATTGACGGGATAGCATTGTGCAGTTGCTACAGATTGTTTGGCTGAACATCCATAAACCATCCATTTCCCGTTTCACCACATCCCAAGGTGCACTATTGGATCGAGATTTCATGACTTGACCATTTGGCCAACTGTCATATACACAAAACAGTTTGAATGTATGATTTTAGCTTTGTGACATGTCACATTATCTCGCTGGAAGTAGCTAATCGAAGTACACTGTAGTCATAACGAGATCAGTCAGCAAAAATACTCAGGCAGTCTGTGGAATTTAAGCGACTCTCATTTGTTATTGTGTATTAAACCCTTAAGTGTGCAAATAAAACATTTCCCACATTGCACCGTCAAGACCAGCCTGAACCATTTTACATTATAGTATGCTTCTTCTTATATAGCTGACTTCTATAAATATTGTAAACAGCGTAATAAACAAACAGCCCAATAATGCAGGAGGATATTTAATCTGCTAACATATTTAATTCCACCAAGATTAAAGAATAATTCTGGTGGTCACGTAAGGAAATAGCATGTGCTTACCACTCATGAGTTATCTTAAGTTCAGGAGCAGTTCAGATGAAAGTGCATTTGCCAAATTAAAAGCGTCTTGAAAATCATTTTCTAAGGTCTTATTTGTACAAGATTATGTAGCATTCTAGCATGACTGGAAAGGATACTTGTGATAAGCTATTATAGTTTGCATTTCTGTGTACTGTAAAGAGAGCACATTTTGCATGCACTTCCAGTGCTCTCGTTCTCTGTTGTAGTTTTATATCTAAAAAGATTCTTAAAACAAATGATGGATATTCAACGAAAAAGCTAGAAGCTAAAAATAAATTGAAATCTGTGGTTGATAAATGAATTAGATAGTTTCATTAAACATACCCCTGCCCCTCATGAGCTGTGCCTCCTAAAGGAGGCTGATTAAGACAATGAGCTCATATCATTAAACTGAAATTTAACATCATGACTCATTACACTATAGACTAGTCATTTGATTGCAATAATACTGACCATCATTCTCCCATTACATTATACAAGCTTGAATAATTTAGTGCCATTTCTAATCACTATCAGGAACTACTGTCGAAACTGTAAAGTGTGTTGTTGAACAATGAATGTGCCCTTACTAATGGGATTTCGGAAGCCATTTTTGCTTTCTAAGTAAAATAAACTGATAATGGCTAAACTCACCAGGTACAGTCTGTTAGTTTAATTATACAGTGTGGATAATACTGTTATTTTGTTAATAATGTAGGCAAACTTGAAACTGCATTCTGTATTTATACTGTATTCTGCCTGCCGCAGGGCATATTATCACTCTGTCGCTGCCATGTTTATCTTATCATATCCCCTGCTCTCATCCCCCTGTATTCATTTCTCTTTGGCCTACGTTCCTGGAAAGCTTCTGCCTGACCAATATGGTCACTTATTTATTAAGCTCTGAAGCCCATCTGACAGGCTTGTGTACTTTGTCCAGTCTGGATGACCTATCTGCTAAAACATCTTCCCCTCTGGTCAAAATAACAGAGCTCTTATCCTCCATTCCCCTGAATAATGGCATATGTTTCATGCTATATTAGTTGCCTTTTTTTGTGCAGCAGAAAAAGAAACATTTACCCTGCTTTTCTAAGCAGAGCTGGACATGGTTCCCTGATAAATAAATAGTTTTAAGTAGGTTTAAAATGGGCTTCATAATAATACATTTCAGATATTTAGCAAAAGATTATTGATACTGAAAATGCTTTGATAATAATATGATTTGTAATGAAAATGTTGTATTTACTCAGTCAATGCTAATTAGAAGCATTTTCTTTTGTGAGCTACTCCACTGTACGTGTCAATATAGTCACTGTATAGACGCTTTTAAAATGTACTTTACACATACATTAACATTTTAACCTTTTCAGTGTAGATATACTACTTCAGAAAGTACATTAAAGCACAGGGATGCTAACGTTTAGGCTGGTTTAGGTCAGTGAACCCCAATAAAATTTTGATCTTTTTTTCTTTTGGGGGGGGGGGGCGGGGGCGGGGGTTAACAGGCATGTCGTAATCATGG
>JAUZST010004561.1:0-16229 GCA_034779995.1 Parotocinclus haroldoi | reverse complement strand
TGTGTGTGTGTGTGTGTGTGTGTGTGTGTGTGTGTGTGTGTGTGTGTGTGTGTGTGTGTGTGTGTGTGTGTGTTGGTACTCAGGACCATCTTTAAATTAAATATATGTCCATATATGTAAATATATGTCTCTATTAGAGTAAACCAAAGAATACTGGAAATGTGTGCAGTAAATCAGAAAAACAGCATCTAGTGGACACTTTAGTGGCCTCCCATCATTGGGATTCCAAGTTGACCCTTCTACACTATAAAGTAGCTTGATCAAGAATGGTCTTTTTATGGGTAGTAGCTATTTTTGGAACATGAATAGGGTGAAAAAGCAAAGATCAGTAGAACTGAGTATTATGGACTGATGACTCAAAGTTAGAAATGTTCGGGTCTAATCGTCATCAGTGTGTATGTTGTCATTATAGCATTGCTAAAACAACAAATCCAACAGTATCCTAAGACTTTTGCACAGTACCATTTAAAAAAATATAGAGTAGAGGGAAAGATCATTTGTCTAAGGCCATGGAGCAGCACAAAACATAACGGGACAACACGGAACTGCAGTTTGATAAATAAAAGAGGGTTTACAGTACTAAATCTGTTGAATTAGATGTGAATGGTATCACACGGCACTAAAGTAGCCATATGACTGTGTAAAAAAGACTGGGCTAAAATATGCACTAGCACAGCACATTAAATATAAAAGTATAGCCTACATATTATATTGCAGCATATACCGATGTTTGTGCACATTGCTACCTCTACCTATACTGCTGCAGTATTTTGTCGCTTTATATGCTCGTATTTCATTGAAAACGATTAAATATATGTAGAATTGTATGGGCTATATATTCAAATATGTTTTACTGTAGGTGAAATTGAAAGTGGGGAGGAGGCCATTTAGTTCAGTGTGAACATAAGAAGCAGTTACAGTGGCTTGTTGCACAGGGTAATTAGGTCTGCTGCACTAAACTTCTGCCTGCTGTATAAAAATGAAGCGTTTGACTTAAATGACCACTGTGAAATAGGTGTAATATATATCCAACAGTTTGCAGACAGGCAAAATTACATCTAAAAACATGAGTATTAATTCAGAGTTTGTCCCCCTTGTTTATCCAACAGGCTTTACTCTGAAATAATAGATATCTGATAGAGGTATGGTTTGGTCTCTGTGCAAACCAGGCAGATTCGTATTTTGCATTCTGTTTAGCATTTCTGTTCTGAACAGAAATCCTTCTATAACAACAAATAATAATAGCTCTTACACTCAGATTTCATTAGGACGTTTTCCACATTGGTCTGATCTGATCTCAGTCTGAGAATTACGTTAACGAATGTACATATTTCTATACAACTCTATACAGTAATGGCATAACATTTACTACTATTTTGTTCTCGTGTCTAAATATAGAGTTCTTAATATTATAGTTTAACACAGTCAAATTCAATTAATCCAATTAAAATTAGGATATTCTACTAATGTCTTGATTATTAAAGAATAGATTGTTCCATTTTACCCATTGTATTGTGTTAATCATAAGAGGAGCTGCAAGTACACTTCAGGCAGGTTTAAGTATACACTAGAGAACTGTTTCTTAATAGGTAAGCCACATAAGCTGTTAAATAAGACAAAGTAAAGATATGTAACTGTTGATCATTTAATGTTATTATTTAAATTATTTATTTATAGTACTGTTAAAGTGAAAGGATTCCTTTAATTGTAATAAGCTTCCTTCTTGGGGTGGTATTCAGAGCCACTGCAAGCACGGTTAATACTGAAATTGCTCACAGTGGCATCCAGACTGTAGGCTTACATCTTGACTTAACTACCTTTGGGGTTTTTCCAAAACACAGGAGTGTCCCTTTCCCTGCATAACACGCATACCAGAAACAACCCGAATTAAGTCCACCATTACTTTGAAAAATCTGTGGCATCCACTAGAGACAAGCTCATACCAACAGAAAAAAAAGAAATGTAATGCAATCTATTAAGCAGTCCATACTAAGAGTTTCATTCCAAAACGTGACATGATTAATACTGCATATATAAAGAAAACAATCGTACCCTTTAACAAACTGATTTGCTTAGCTGTAATTAGTAAGATTAAGCAAAGCGGTGACTCTTCTCATGAGCAACCAATTTTCATTCAGAAATTCAACGTGTGACTTAGCATTTAATAAAGTCGACATATAACTATATTAAACACGGTGAAAAAGCTTATAGCCAATAAACCTGTTTGCAACGCAGCAGCCACTTTGAAAACTCATTAAAAATGTTTTCAGCTTTATGTACACATTTAAACTTCAAACATTTAACTAACAAGGAAAATGTTTCTGAGTTCTGAAAATTAATATAACAAAAATGAGAACTGGAGGATTGGAAATGCATTCAGGCCCCTGATTTATTACTTTACAATGTCACCCTTTGCTTAAATTAAAGACATTTGTCTGTTTCGATCTCTTACGCCTCTACCAGCTATGTGCAACTAAATTGGGTTTTGTTCATTTTGTCCAAATATTTGTTCATTTTGCCTAGCAGAATTTATCGCTAAGCAGCACTGGATTGCTCTTGATCCTATTTAGGTCACACGAGGATTTTTCATTTTTTTATTTGACAGTTTGCTTAGGATCATCGTCATGATGGAAGGTGGACAACCTGCCCAACTTCATCTTCAAATCTTTTGTGTACTTGGTACTTGTATTTAAGCTTCACCAATTGCCCAGTCCCCACTGAAAAAAAAACCCTACATCATTAACCAATATGCTTCAGAGTATGTATGGTGTATTCGATGGTGTCCTGCGTTTAGCATTTGCCAATCATTTTAGTCTTAGTCCAGTTCTCAATTGCCATGAAACCTTTTCCCATGTGGAATCAAAATGCAAATGAGGCAATGCCTCATAAGCCGGGTTTGTGTAAAGCATGTGAGATTGTTTTCCCACGCACAGAAAGGACCCATGTTAGTCATAAAGACTTCTTAAAGTACCAAACTTCTCTTAACATTTCCCTTTCTACAACTTTAACCCTAAACTTCATTTAAACCGGCGTCAGTTGGGGGCCAGTTAGTCTGGAGTATGTTATAAATTAACGTGTAGAAGGTATAGTGTTTATGTTTAAATAATAGTGTTTGGTTAATGATTTTTTTGTAAAAACGGCTTAAGCATATACTCTTCCCTTAACCTAATTTTGTTGTACATTAAAGCTACTTGTGTGATGAGCCATGAGCAAAGTTCTAATAATATAAATATTACATAGTATGAAGATTTGTTATTTACTGTATGTGCAGTAAGAAACTATAGCTAAATTGTCAATTTGGATGCCGGTGACTCAATGCTGGGCTGGCAATTGTCAGAGTAGTTCCTAATAATCTTGTCAGTATGTGTGCACCGTGTTTAAAAGCCCAATAGCACTTCTGCACCTGATGCACATACCAGTGCCACACACTATTATGTCAGTGTCACTGATGTGATGAAAATGGTTCACCTCCATCCAAATAACGTCTGATCATCTGATCAGTGGAAGGCCTATGATTATTCTGTTCCACTTGAGGATATGATGGGGGAATGACGAACTGTACAGGAACAGATGGGTTACCGATCAGTAATTTGCAGTGCTCCTGATAAAATGGTAATGCGCAGTAAAAACAACGTGCGAGTATGGCTCTGAGAGTATGCACCACAGCTGATTTTAAAGTAGTACCATTAAAACGGTCTCCATGTTACATTTCCACCCAGAATAACACAGATAACTTTGCTCACAGCCTACTGGTTCAACCAGCTCCAGGATTCTGAGCAAGGAGGAAGGAATGTCTCTTTCTCAGAAAGGTGATGTCAGGACATGTGAGCTGAGACTGCTAATACTTGGGCGAAGCTTCACTTTAGACAACTTGGATTACACAAGAGTTCAGTCTCATGTGGCGGGCACACCAAAACAGCTATTAGGCTTCCACAGCGTGGGAATGTCACCAACACAGCTGCGTTTAAAGCTCAAGCATGGCAGACCACACAGTCAAACCTCCACACATCCTTAAATCCTGCGGGGACAGTCTCACACCCTGTGCACACCACATAATTGTTGACCTTTCGGAAAAAATAGCATAGCAGTTTTAGTTAATCCTCGACACAAAGAGACCTTTTACGCTTGCCACTGGTCCATAACCGATCGATGTCCCATAGAAATTAATTGTGAATTAGCGCCACCCATTTGAATAAGGAAACGAGCGTCGCTGAATAGGTGCTCGTATTTTTTTTTCATTCTTTCATTTTTCATTTCAACGCATAATAACGAAAGGTCCCATAAACACCCGAATCCTAATTAAAATGAACATATTAAAAAGTCATTTTTGACCTTTTTAGGGTTTCCTTAATGGCTTAAATCCACAACATAACTACGCACAAGTTTGCCCTGCTTAATATCCTCATCACTTCCTGTGACACAAGGCTGTGAATGTAATGCACATTGATTGGACGGTACTATAGTCATATAGTAGGTTAGACACTTTGCACATAATGCTTTATTTGAAACCTTAATAGTGATTTAAACACAATATGAAAACATTTAGTACTGTACTGCACCAGACAGTAATTCTTATTCTTGTATCTTTAGTAAATCGTGAAACAGGTAACGGAAACAAAAAAAAAAATAATATTTTTTGCCTGTCAGAACAAACAACAAAAATGTCACAACGGTTTGCACGTTTTCTGTCAGTGAGACACAAATAGCTTGACACACAACAGATTTTTATTTCCTATTATAACTCAAGACCTCGGCCATTAAAGCAAACATGACGCATTGATTGGACGGACGTTAAACGACAGATACCTGGAAATGAAAATTACGTTTATAATGATCTCACCTTTTTTGGAATGCTGTCCAGAGTCTCGGGCCTGCTGATGTCAAAACATAGGAG
Source organism: Parotocinclus haroldoi (assembly GCA_034779995.1). Classification (NCBI taxonomy): domain Eukaryota; kingdom Metazoa; phylum Chordata; class Actinopteri; order Siluriformes; family Loricariidae; genus Parotocinclus; species Parotocinclus haroldoi. The sequence continues at coordinate 11,335 of JAUZST010004561.1, read as the reverse complement.
GACTGCATCTGAGTCAGGGTACGCCAGTGGTCGCACATTATCATAGTAAGACGAGCCTGCAGACACACACAGTATTGGTAAGTAATAATAAGAGTAAATGTATCAGGGTGAATCAGTTTTCCATTTGGTCTGTAGCTTCATGATCTCCATGCAAGAGAAGGTTTCTGTCAAATAGTTACAGCTCTCATGACTGAAACATTTCCTGCCATGAACTGCATGAATACATCTCAAATCTTTCAATCCGACATGACATAAAATAGAGGCGACTGAAAGTGACGAGCAATGATTGTAAAACAATCTAAACTTCCCAATTGAGGCTAACCTGCTCAGGCTGTTGCCAGAGTAACTCTCCCCAGGATAAAAAGGGAACTGAGACTGATAAATGTGCAAATGGTTTATCCTTGGTCTGTGCCATAACCACAGACCAACCCCCATTCTGAGGAGTACTAACACTCAGAAAGCGCTGGTGAGCTGGAAACATCTGGTAAACGTTCATCCAGAACACATGCAACCTAAACTTTCAGTGCTAGGAATCCATATGATTTAACTTAACAGCAACAATAGTCCATGCATCCGGAATTTGGGTGCTGGGGAACAATACCTGAAATGCCACTGTAACCTCACCAGAGTGTGTGCAGAGGATAGTTTCTGACTCTGCAGGTCCACCTGAGCTGCAAAACCACACAGGTTAGTTCCAGGGACTCCACCTAGCCAGAGTGTTAGTGCTTTTCTGGTTGAGAACTGGGTCTGAATAATCCACGGCACTGACCAGATGAGCTTAAACAATACAGACATATGGAATATACACCAGCTAGTCGTGACTCATCAAGACATGGACTCTACAAGACTTCCGTGAGTGCCTTGCGGTATCTGCTAGCAGCAGAACCAGAAGTCCTGTTAGGTGTGAATTTGATGCCTAAACAGAAGCGGACTGGTTTGTACACCACATCCCAGATTGAGACCTAAGGAATTTGGAAGCCAAGTCAACATCTTTTCGTTGGATTATTTGTCATGCTTTCCAAACCATTTCTGAGTAATAATAAGGTGAATTGGATTTCTACTTTGCAACCAGCCAATAATCTCACAGAAAGATGTGACATTTCAATTTTGAAATGTGTCCTTACGATGATAGAAAAACAAGGTTTGTGTGTATGTGCACTGATATGTGTGTTTGAAGTCCACCTTTGTAATTTATAGTGAGCCACTTCAGCTCTTCACTTCAGTCACTTACTTCTTACTCTATACCCACTTAATCCAATTTAGGTTTGTAGTGGGGGGGGAGGCAAAACCAACAGAACGCAAGGTGGCAACCAATTCCAGATAGGGAGCCTGTCCATTTCACTTTAGAACACTTTTGACAAAGGATGAAACAGACACAGGAATAACATGCAAACTCCCTCCAGACAGCATCTGTGTCAGGTTCGAAAGGGTGATAAATCTACCATGAAACACAGGTCATAGGTATAATGCCTGTCCATCAGATTCCTGGGTAGGAGCCACTGATGCAGAACTTGGGATGATCTCTCAACCACCATTACCTCCCTCAGACAGCAGGGTCAGGGCTTTAGACCCATGGTTCCCAACCCGGGGTCTGAGCCCCCCTCAGGGGTGTGCAAAAACACCATGGGGGTGCATGAGTATTTATCTGCATTTAGATGATCAAAATACAATTTGCTCTTGTGAAATAAAAAAATAATAATCTATTATTTAATAACCAAAAAATTACCACACCTGATAGAAAAAAAATCTGTATGTGAAATTACTTTCATTAATTAATTTTTGCTTCATTTTAGCTAAACGTTTAGCTGTCTTTAAAGAGAAAAAGAACCAAAAAGAGAAGAGCGGCTATAAAAGGAATTTAAGAGAAAAGAAAAATCATTTATGTTTCTATGTTTCCAAAGTTACTATTATAAAAACATGTAACTAACAAATAGGCATTCAGAGGTGACTCTGTCCTGACTGGTTGAAAGATGGCGGTGTAATGCATATTGACATTTTCTCCCAGCTTACAGACCCTGCAGCAGCTGCTTGGAGAGGGTTTTCTTTTTTTTGCATATCTTGTATTGGCAGTTGTGAATGTGAGGATAATTTTTGTCCCATGTTCGAAAAAGGATTCTGATATGAAATTGCTGACCCCACCATTAAAGTGAGGTATGTGAAATAAAAGACTGCAGAAAATGCGTCTAGTGAGAGGTCACTGTAATTCCACCTTTAGATAAAGATGGATGAAGAGAAGGATAGGTTAAAGTATGGAAGGTGATGATGGTGATTAGCACTGCAGCATTATGACAGAGATGGAGAGGGAGGGAAGGACGGCTGGAGAGAATGAGGATGTTGCAGATGCCATTTTTTAAAGTCTTCTCAGTGTCCCTGTCAGGTCAAAGCACAACATAGAGAAGAATGATGGGCGTGCCTGCAATTTATTTTGTCTTTTCATATATTCAAGACTTTAGCGTGTCTATATGAGAAGTGGATCTGTAAGGCATTGTTATTTCTTCTCAACATGGCAAAAACCACCGCTGGTAAGTTAGCAGTCAATACAGGTATGCTCTATTTTTCCTCCATCTCGGTGGGTAGCACCGCAGCCTCACAGCAAGAAGGTCCCGGGTTCAAACCCAGGGTGGAGCGTTTCTGTGTTTAGAAACTGTCTGGATCTCCTGGGACCTTTCTGTGTGGAGTCTGCATGTCCTCCCCGTGTCTGCGTGGGTTTACTCCAGGTATTCCGGTTTTCTCCCACAGTCCAAAGACATGCGTGTTAGGTTAATTGGTGTCTTTAAAAGTGGCCCTTAGTGTGTGACTGTGTGTGTGTGTGTGTGCGCGTGCGCGTGTGCACCCTGTCTATGGGTTGTCCTGCCCTTGCGCCCAGAGTTGCCGGGTGGGCACCGGCTGACCCCATGTGGATTAAGCAGAAGATAAAGAATGGATGGACATGTTCTGAAAAAAATCATCGTAAGTTGGATTTATCATAACTAGTGGAGCCTAAGATGTAATGTTCAACCCTGAATCAGCAAACGTTGGAGCAGTATGGAAAATGCATTTAAAAGACGCGAGTTTCTTATATTTACTCTGCCTTTAATTTCATTACAGCAAGTAACATCCTGAGACATTTTCCTTTTTTGTCTGGTCAACTTTATTTCCTTTGTTAGTAAAGATCCAGTCCTGCATTTCATACCTGCAACACATTCCAAAATAAGTTACGATGGTAAAGCATGTAACAATTTGTAATGTTGCCAAAGACGAAAAGGATCATGCAGATCATTATCAGCTACAAGTCCAAAAGTCTTTCATGGTATGAGGCTGTGTCAGTGCCCCTGGCAAAGGTCATTTTTAGTTCTGTGGTGGCAGCATTAATGCAGAAAAGAACACTGAGATTTTAGAGCAACATTAATTCCTTCTTTTTTCTCAGGGACGTCCATGCATTTCTCAACAAGTTAATGCAAAGCAAATCAAATCTGACTACAAGAAAGTTAGCACTGAAATATGGAAATCCCTTCCAGCCTCTCTTTGAGTCACATTGTTTTTAAACATATATACCATTTTCACACACCTTTGTTGACCGCTGGAGATCATCTCCCCACCTCTCTTTAAAGACTCTCTTTAAAGTATCCTTTTATGGATACTGGTTTTGCACCAAATCTTGATTAGAATCAGCGGTTGACATCACCTCTTTGAAATCACAGTTTTTATTTCATTACTGGCTCTAAACTGTCCTGTCACCATTTGTTTGGAATGTGTTTTTTTTTTTGTTTGGAAACAAAAAAATACCTTGTGTTTATCCTGCCTGGAATGAAATAAAAGTGAATGTAACAAGCACAGGTGTTTTTTTTTGCATTTAATTTGCATTTTCCACACCATCTCAACTTTTTCTGATTTGGGGTTGTATGTACAGTATGTAACGCACTGTTGATCACTGTTGACTCTTTCTCCACATGGCAGAATTTACAAAACGTTTGTTAGCATATTATGTCAAGTTTAAATACAGTGCAGCTAAAAATTATACATCAGGACATGCTGATGCTTCACCATATGGCCGAACCCACTGTAGGTTAGTTTGCAGTTTATGTTTATTACAGTGTAGAGTCTTTAATTTACTGCTCTTAACTCCAGTTCAGTTTCCATACTGGTCCAAGCTGGTTTATTTTTGCATGGTCTTGCTTGTTAACCAGTGAATGCTTGTTACTTGAGTTAATCTGCCTGTGTGCCACAACAAAAGAATCCCATGCTGAAAACTTGTTTTAGCAGAGGTAATATATTCTGTATAAAAGACTTAATCATTATCTGCTAACTAGCTAAATTGTTAGCCTTAGTCATAACCAAGTATATGCTTGGCATCCATATAATTGCTAAGCAACAGCGTTTTCACAGCTTTTCCTTCTTAAATGGCTTTTCAATGCTGAGCACGAATTCGCAGGTTTTATCTAGTTGCCCCTTCTGATCTGTTTCGATACGTGTAGCGCTGCCATGTTAATTAACGTGTATTTGCGGTGACCTTTGCATCTACCGCAATTAGCAATGTTACGTCATATCACTCATACACACATAGTGCATGGTATGGTTCCTTTTCTGTAACATCATGATTACTGTAGCTTATTAATGCATTCACTTACATCAAACCCTAACCTTAATCATAGTAGCCTAAAAAGGTTTGGCTCTTTTGTGGTACCCACAAGATTATAAATACACGGTCTCTCACACACACACACGCGTGTTTGTCTCACTATCCTGGTGGGGAATTTTCATTGACATAATGAATACTGTGGCTGATTAACACTACAACTAAACCTAGCCCTAAACCGAACTTTCAGCTTAGTAACCCAAAGTAACTGTCTTGACTCTTTTGTCCATTCAAAAACAAGCAAAATGCCCCTACAAGGGCCAGTTTTTGTGTGGGGACATCTTCTGTGCCCACAATGATATATAAACATGACAACGCACCCACACAGTACTAATGAGATGATGCCTGACCCCCATTCAGTGTAGCATCTACACCAAGGTGTAAACTCTGAACACCAAGCTGTAAATAGCTTTGTCTTGTGGTCCTCAGGCTACTCGCTCCTTAAAAAGCTCTTTGTCAGGGAGCCACTTATCACACCAGTGCCCCATATTCAGGTTTATTTTCAGAGTTTAATATTCATGGTATATCCTTTACTTAGCAATGCATTACCAGTTAACGAAAACCGTCAATTTTTGACAGCAAAACAAATGTAAATGTATTCGCATGAATGAGTACAATTAAATAGATCACTTCAGAAGATCATGCATGACATGCTGTATGTGTCATTTAACATCCACTATAAACAACATCCATTCGTTTAACCCGCTGAGGTCTTAAACATTGCAATAAGCTATAATAGGAAATGACATTTTTAACGGTGGTCACCTCAGCAGTCAATCATCACTGCAGATCCACAAGCAGAGGCAGGAGTTTAAGAGCAGAAATCCACCATTCACTCGAAAACTACAGACTGTTCTACCAGTTCTGATGTTCAGAGACTTTTTTTTACTTTATGCAGGTACTCGTGTTTGTGTGTATGACTTTCTACTTACAGTATCTCACATAAGTAAGTACACCCCTCACACTTTTGTAACTATTTTAGTAAATCTTTTCATGTAGCAACACTAAGGATAGGGCACTTTGATACAAAATAAAGTAGTCGGTGTAAGCTTGCTCAACACACAACTATTAATGCCTAACGTTGAGCAAATGTGAGAACAACCCTAAGTGAAAATGACCAAATTATTCCCAAAGTGTCAATATTTTGTGTGGCCACCATTACTTTCCAGCACTGCCTTAACTCCTTTTGGCATGGAGGTAACCAGATCTTCACAGGTTGCCTGGAATCTTCCTCTATGACAACATGATTGAGCAGGTGGATGTTCGAGACCTTGCGCTCCACCACAGATGCTTAATAAGGTTTAGGTCAGGAGAAATGCTTTGCCAGCCTAGCACCATTAACCTCGGTTTCCTTAGCAAGGCAGTGTTTGGTTTGGAGGTGTGTTTTGGGTCGTAATCATGTGGGAATTCTGCCCTGTGTGCCAGTTTTAGAAGGAAAGGGATCATGCTCTGCTTCAGGATGTCACTGTACATGTTGGCATTCATGGGTCCCTCAATGAACTGTAGCTCCCGCAGCCGGCAGCACTGTTGGTAATCTTCTTATAGCCTAGGCCATCGTTATGTAGAACAACAATTCTTGTTTTCAGATCCTCCGAGAGTTCTTTGCCATGAGGTGCCACGTTGAACTTTTAGTGATCAGTACGAAAGAGTATGAAAGAGTGTGAGAGCGAAAACACTAAATTTCCCTCCCCTGCTCCCTTATTCACACCTCAGACCTTGTAACACTAACGAGTCCAGGATACCAGGTAGGGAAAATGGCTAATTAGGCACCATTTTCACTTATGGGTGTACTTTTGTTTAATCCTATCAATGCATTTTTGACTTCTCTCAAACAAAGTATCACGTTCATCAACTCTATTTTTAAGCTAAGTTAAACCGTAAGGTTTTCCCATATACAAGTTCATTATACAGTAGCATACTGTAACATTATTACTGTATTTTCTATCATTTTTGTACATTTTTTATCAATTAAAAATGTGTATAACAGTTGAGGCATCGGACTCAGTAGCATTAGGGTTTACCTGTGTAAATGTTAGAATTCCACTTGTATTTTTTAGCTGTTTTACTAACTCATTTCCGTATCGTTTGTGAAAATAACGTTTATATTTACATTACAGTAGCCTAATATACTATGTTAATGTCTGTTACAGTGCAAAATTTATAAGACTGAAGAGTGATAATTTTCTGGGGCTGGTTTTGATTTTTGGAATTTGAGTCCACTGGGCTGCAGTGAGACTATAATGGTACAGCATACTGCATCAACATTGTGATAAAAGTCTGGTGAAGCCCTTTTCCTGTTTCGGTCTAACAATGCAACTGTGCAAAAAAAAAACAAACAAAATGAAATCTGCCCAGACAGGTGTGAATGAAATTGCCTGTCCAGAGCCCTTGCCTTGCACCTTTGGCATGAACTGACTGCAAACCAAAGCTTATTTCGAAACATCAGTGACTGACCTCACAGTTGCTTTTGTGGCTGGAAAGCTAGTTTCCTTAAAGGAAGGAAGTAGTACAGTGGTAATGTTAGAACAATGATGTGAAAAGAAACTCTATATTAATACCCATTATTTGTGGAATCAATGTGATCCTATAGTTTTGGCCATGTAGATGTGCAAAACTGTACACAAGTAACAGATACAATAAAGAGCGCTGGAAGACCTTTGAGCCAGCATGTTATTATACCATTACACCAACGCTAAAACCAAAAATGCAACAGTGGCCTAAGACGTTTCGCACAGTAATGTCGATTATACAGTAGCACTCAAACATTTGTAAGTTTCATTTGGTGACCATTAACACCCTGAAAGCCAGTACAAACTTAAAAGTCACGATGCTCCTTTGCAACTTGAAACTCAAATCTTGCCTAGAGATTTGACACAAAACAAACGTGCTGTTTCACTTTCATATTACCAGGGTTTGGGTCTGCGGTGAGCAAGAAAAGGGGTGTTCCACATATGTCAACCAGCTGTAAAGCCAACATACAAAACCATAAATCCTCAAGACACATTTATCATTAAAGAGGACCCAAATGTCTATTTCTCTGCCAGTCCCCCCTTATGCTCATCCACTACTTCCATGGATGCCGCAGCTGCTTCTTATCCCATTTGTTTGCCTCTGTATGTGCAACTCATTCCAATTAATCTTCTCCATATTGTTATTTCTAATTGCCCAGTGCTTTGTTATTTAGACAAGCTGAAGTCATTTCATAGCTACCCCTGAGTCTACACAGCGTTTGTGCGATCATCATGCTGAACATCTTTCATCAGTATAATTTGGGAGTAAATACATTGCTGCCCTAAATCTGCTACAGTCAATGCATTGCTTTCAGTGAGTACACTCCACTCCTGCTGATAAAGTGCTATCTGCTGTGTGACTGAGTGTATGTGCCTCTACAAGATGCCACTGTGGATTCAGATACTGTGTAGGCACAAATGGGTTTGATTGGCTTTGCTGCAGTGTGTGACAACATAGGTAAGCTGTGTGTGAGCTTGTTACGTTTTTATCAACTGCCTCCATGCCTGTTTTATTAGCTTAACCACTAGCTGATGTGGGGAAGCATGGCCAAATGAATTGTTTAGTTATTTTTCTAAATCAATGATAAAAAACAGCCAATGCATGGACAAAATATAAAAATAGATATTTGTATTGCAGCATTGTAACATAATTGACAATTAAATGCATGCCAATGTTAACAAAATAATATATATATATTTTTAACCTTTAAATGTTGTTAATTATGTCAAATCTTTACTTTGACGCATAGTCGTGGGCTGTATCCAGTATCTTTTGTGCAACTAGTTTGCTCGTGTCTGTGTACTCGGCTTTCCGCCACTTACTTGTAACAAGCTGTAAACGGAGTTCATTAATGTATTCGGCTGTCCTACTGTAAATAGTACCCCTTTTATACAGCCACTACTTGTATATTCTCTTTAACCTTTAAATATTTAAACTGGTTCACATTAACTCGTTGAATCTTTCTGACTGATCTGGCTGATCTTCAGTGGCATTCATAATATTGTCTATCAATGCATGTTTGGCTTCTGTCAAGAAATAAATGAGTTTCAGTCACTCGGCAAATGCTCACGTTTTCAAAGGTATCTGACGAATTTACGTATAGTTTGCACACAGTTTGCTTGGTAATATACTCTTTATGTTTACATTATACTAGCCTAAAGTGACTGTGTGTCTATGATCATGTCCAGTCAACAACCATTTCGGTCAACGACCTTTATCACAGAATGTAATGTGGTTGTTAAACGGCACATACCCATATATAATAATACGGTATTTAGTAGTTTAATGACTAAAATATTACTAAAATGGAAAAGGAATATCTAAACAATTTTTTTCATATTAAAATACCAGCGGGTAGGTGCTTGGATGGTGTAGTGGATTAGCACATTAGCCATCGCAGGGACCCGGGTTTGAGTTCGACAGTGCTTTCTGACCAGGTTGAGTTTCACGTGGTGCTGGAGCCCCTGCAGTCATGACAAGGTCTATTCATGTACATGATTATATTTTTATGAAATGTTCTTCTGTCATCCATTAACAGCATGCCATAATATTCTGAGCAATTGATTTAATAGACTACTTTCACATTTACTGCATTTGGCAGACTCATTAATTCAGAGTGAAATCTTAAAATTAAGAGAGCAATTAGTGTTTTTGGCAAAATCTCAAATGACATCAACAACTCTACTTTATACTAGATGAGATTAAGATGCTACCAAGGATATGTATTCATGTATTAATTCTTAAAAACAAAGAATTCAGTAATTGGTGAATTGGAATTGCTTACATGTTCCCCTGCCCCCATAGTTGTAAACTGACTACATAACTACTAATGAACTCTCAATACAGAAGTACTGTTAAGAATGAAAAATAGTTAAAACCGTATTCCAGTTAGCCTGACCAACAGTCACTATTCAATACTAACAATACAGACACTTTTTAAGGTAAGAAGTATAATAAAGACTGCATGTCAGACACTAAATCACTGACCACAGGCAGTTTTAAAAAGTCATAACATGGAAATAATATTGGCTTCTTCCTTACAAGAAATGACTACTCAGAACACTTTGGCTCCCTGCCAAATTTCAAAATGTTGTAATAAATGTCCAATTACAGGTATGCACCATTTAATGTCCACATTACATTGTGTGAATGAGGTCATTGACTGAACTGGATGTTGACTGGACATTACCAGTCACATTGTCTTTTTATTCTACTGTAATGCATACGTAATTGCATCAAAGACAGCGCTGATGTAGAGAGCGCTGCTTTTGCAATTTATGGAGATTCAACATAATATTAGAACTTACATTAATGTGCCATTACGGCCCTGCTTAGGGGAAAGCTGGAACACTTAAGAGCATGGCATGATGGAGCGGACAAACAAACCTCACTTAACTAGAGGTGGGATATGAATCAGAGCGACTCAGAACTGGGAAACCATGCCAGCATGGCAATGGCATTTCAGTGTAGGCTTGAGTTCTGGAAAGTAACGCAAGGTTCCGAGTCAGTAAGGAATTCCTGATTCATGTCTGTGTCTGAAGTATTAACTTCCAGTGGGCCAGTCGTGTGATGATGTAAGGTTGAGTTCTGTATTCTGCCTCTGGGCCTTTTACCTGTCTTCTGGATTAGAGGTCTGGCTAGAGAAAGCAGACCAGCAGTGACCCAACACGACAGTAAATAAAACTCTGTTCCGTAATGTGGGGGCACCCTTGTTCTGGTCATGTAAAAAAACACAGGCCAAGCCCTCACTCAAGATGCGCTGAACCTTGGCAAACCTGGAGAAGTGTCCCATGCATGATATTTGATTATGTGGCTGATGGCAACCTACAAAAGCTCACACATGGCGATGCAAAATACCAGTATACTTACCAAGATAAAGATTTTAAAACGAATCTAGGTGCAAAATGCCCACCTTGTTCTGGATCAGTAACATCAGCCCAAAATGAAACACCGTTTGTGAGAGCAGGGATACATAAATCATTTGAGTTTCATTTATAATACACTTACATAGATACCGACTGAGAGGCTGAACTGGAAGCTCAAGCGAAGTTTTATGTGGTGTTTTATGTTTATCTTAACAAGCACTGATCAAATCTATACTCTCCGCGTCATCTACAGTTATTTGAACTGCGTCTATTATGATATAAAAGCCTTCTATGTTATTGCATGGTTTGATTGATAGTTAGGAATAAATCTGTAATAGTCTATTATAGTCTAAGACGTATTGCAGATGTTAGTCTATCTGTAATACAAATCTTAATGTACAAATACGAGAACAATTTGTCAGCCTCTTTATAACAACCGAGGAATTTCAAACACTGAGCAAACGTGACCCGTTTTCCAAAATAAGAATCAGCCGGTCAAGATGTTTAAAATATGTTTTTGCAGTTCATTGGAAGAAATAATAGACATGCATTTGAAAGATGACCAGAGGTCACTGAGGGGAAACGAACTTAAAATAAAAGGTCAGTCAGTGCCTGAGAAACTAGTATTTCTGTAAAACACAGCAGATGAATAATCTAATACATACACAAACACCAGAGAGAGGAGAGCAGACACAGAGCAGAATCATTATTCATTCCAGTCAACTGCTTTGGCATGAAGACTTTGCTCTCAAATAGTTTGAGCTCAAACACACACACACACACACACACACACACACACACACACACACACACACACACACACACACACACACAAACATACACA
>JAUZST010004560.1:0-16230 GCA_034779995.1 Parotocinclus haroldoi | reverse complement strand
TATACGTGTAAATCGTACAATAAAGGTTTAATAAACATTTAATATGTTATATAAATTATAGCACGTCCCGTCCTGTATGCTCGATTAATCAGGCCAGCTGGTTATCAGGACCAAAACGATCCCGTCCCGATGTGGTAACATTAACTGGAATCGACTGTATTAATTTTTTTCTATTACTACAACTTCATCATTTCAATTAATATCTAGGCAACCCAAGGAGGACGGGTCCCTTTTTGACTCTTGGAAAGTGGGTTGCTTCCAGCTATATTCTGGGAGGTTTTCTTTCCTTTTAAGATAAAATGATACTCTAAAGTTGCTTTAAGGTAATGCACCATTGTAAAAAGTGCTATAGAAATAAAAGAAAAGAAAAAACATAAAATAAATGAAAAAAAAAAAACAAGAAGGTGTACCTGCTGATGGTGGGAAGAAGTGGGCTGTTTTTAGAAAATCAGTCAATAACTCACTCTGCATCGGATGTCTTTCTTGATCAGATGGTTTTGGCCTTTGTAGTTAATGATCACATGAACTTTCTTGGTGCTGTAGCCGCAGATGTCAGGGCCTGAGTATAGCGAAAACGGGAATGAAACAAATGAAATTCTGTATATCACATCCAGGATAAAACACACACTTAATAGAGTAACGGGAGTGCGGGAGAGAGCAGAACCGTTAGTCCTGGAGGTCAGCATGGCGAGAGGCTAAAAATCCCATTATCAGGGGTGTAGCAATGCACGATTATACAGAGGATTACACGGTTTTGATATTGCCGCTATCTAATGCAAATCCACTTTTGAACACCAGGTGGTGCAGTCATACTCACCTGCCTACCCCGTTCTCTAATTATTGCAGGGATCTAAAGTCACCTTATGTTCAATCAACCCACACGAGCAGAGGTGGGAGTTAAAGAGCAGAAGTCCATTCACCTGTCTGTGTATTTGTTCGTATCTTAGTTTGAATTTAATCAGCCTCAAAAGCTATATTCAAGACACACGTGTGTCACGTGTTTTCCAAACTGCTTTTTATTGACCTGAGCATTTCCACCTGTACTTTGTCTTCATTTCAGCCCTTGATCGTGTTCAGATCTGATCACTGCTTTAAGCAACATGTCCAGCTGAATTAATTAAGTGACTATATTAAGGAGCTGAACTTACCAAACATGATGTAATATTTCGATTCCCCATGCATGTCCGTCTGCTCCAGGTCAGCGGGGAAGATTTTCACATACCCCCCTCCACAGTCGATTTTCTGCTCGTGCTTCACCGTGAACTGAATGACGAGAGGTTTATCTTCATTGCTGAAGGGCTCAAACCGGTTTGACAGGGCATAAAAACGGGCATCTTCACTAGTCTGAAGACCTTCAGAAAAGAGCAGGAGAGAAAAAAAACATGATATACTGTGGCAAGAGAATGAAGGACGACATTAGGCTGAGCCCATGTGCATGACTGTGCCTTTGAGACTGAATTCCTAGAATGACTTTGCTGAACCCGAAGCGAAATTGCAAATGAAGGCTCACCTTTATCAAGCTCGGCATCACCATAGAACTTTCCAGCTGAGAGCTTCCACTTTCCGTAGTCTGACTTGTGCTTGGATTCCACCCAACGACTTTTCCATCCATCTAGAAGAAGAGTTTCATCAGTCAACAATCATGAACCTAAAAAGGTTGCAGAAAGTGTTCTAATCCAGAAAGCCCAAAGTTTACAGGAATGCATCAGGTTTTCCATCCCACTGTTCATCCACTGCAGCTTTAGTGTATGTGTGATGAACACAAACTACATGTCCCATAAGGCCACTAGGTTCATTAATATTCCTATGTTTACGGAAAACGTTACAGATCAATTTGGGGACCCAAGCTGGGACCCGGACAAGGACAGTTTCTTTCTATGGACCATCAGATTGCTAAGCAGTTTGGACTGGTTCTTCCTACATGACAAGGTTCTTGTACACTAGGGCTGGTCAAACAGTCGAACATTAATCAAACGTTCAGAACCATACCTGAATGATGTAATCTTACATTTGTCAATTGTTTCAATTCTTTGATTAATGCTAATACTTTAAATTATCTTAATCTGATCCCCAGTGAGTGATCACGTTTTGTCTGCTTAATAACGTGCTACGGCGTGTGCAGTCACGTGACTCCTCCATCCAGTCAGTAACATGGAAACAACATGTTTTATTAAACAAGTAAAAATTTATTTGCAATTTATTTGTAATTCACTTTACATTAATTATCAATCACTATACATGCTATATATTAATACATAATTTTATATTGAATAAAATTTTATATTATAGTATTATAGATGTTTTACAACATAATAATTTGTCAAATATTAAGGTAAATGATATTATATATAAATATTATTATTATTGTTATTATATCCATTCATTTTCTCCCGCTTAATACACAGGGGGCGGCGGGCCAGCCAGTGCCCACCTGGCAACTCTGGGTGCAAGAAAAGGAACAATCCTGGACGGGGCGCCAATCCATCATAGAGCGCGCACACACAGTCACACACTAAGGACCACTTTAGAGACACCGGTTAACCTAACACATGTCTTTGGACTGTGGAAGGAAACCGGAGTACCCGGAGTAAACCCATGCAGACACAGGGAGGACATACAGACTCCACACAGAAAGGACCCAGGCCGCTCCACCATGGGATTGAACCCGGGACCTTCTTGCTGTGAGGCGGCGGTGCTACACAACGAGCCCCTATGCCGCACTGAATATAAACAACAATTCCCATTTGAACTACAATAAGAAAGCAAAGGGCAAAAATGCAAACATGAAATCTTAACGTCCGCAGTATAGCACCTCCACCTCCAAGCAGAATGCTAATAAAGCTACCATTCTTCTTCCTCAGATCTTCTACATTTTTGAACCGTGATTCACACGACTCTGCTGAACCACTCTAAATCAAGCTTTCCATCTTCTAACAGAGACTTTTTTGCGTCCAAGATGAAAGCAATGGCATTTTGACACACCTTCCAGATACAAACCCCAAACAGAAACGCTTCTTGTTACTGCTCTTCTTGAAACAGTTTTGGTTTCTGAGGTTTGCTAACAGCTGTTGAAAGCTTTTTTCGCTCCTCTCTTTGAGAGCGTTACATCTTAACGAGTGGTCACCTCTGCATGAAGAAATCTTGGACTTTCACCATCCTTTCTTGCAACATCACCTGCTATTTTTAAGTGTTTTAGTTATTCTCTAAATAACTGATAGCAAAAGAAGGCTCCGCTGTGCCTTTAGTGTCTTGTACTTTTCAAAATAACTCAAGTTGTCCCATAAAAAAGAAGACTTCCTCACTTGCTTACCTTGTAACTCACGAGGTTGTGTATTGTAGATTTAAACTGTACACATCTGTCCCGATTTCTTAGTTTCTACGGACTTCCTGACCAATAAATGTTCCGGAGACAATTAAAGTAATAATACCTTCTCTACTTTAACCAGGTGTGTGTGTGTGTGTGTGTGTGTGTATATATATATATATATATATATATATATATATACCGCTCACAAAAATTAATTGATATTTCAAAAGGAATGATATATCCCCTAGTTTGTGAGCAGTGTAGAAAAGAGCGCGTGCTGGACTGTTTATCTAATACATAAACAGTGATAATAACCTAAGACCTGAAAAAACCCAAATTAATATATTCAGTGATGAGCAGTGAATCGTGTATCAAAACAAACCCAGAAATTAGATCCTGCTTTTCAATTACAAGTCAATTTGATAAATGAAATAACTCCCAACAAAATGCAATGCACGCGTGACTTTAAAGCTCCTTTCTTATGTCTTCCGTGACTTTTCAGATTAAACGTATAAACAAAACGTAAACACAACTTTATATACCTCCATCCAGGAACTGCTCCTTTAAGAATACCGTGGCCTCCACCGCAGCTAGCACCGCAAGCACCGCAGACAGTGCAGTGACAAGTCTCATCTTTCAGCCTGATCAGATTGGGATCAGATCTGATGGATAAGAAGCACACTGATGAAGCTTCTCAGATGGAACCGTGCCGCAGGCCGGGCTGAGCTTTCGGTTCTTGCACAGATGGCTCAAGCTGATTGGACAGCAGAGGAGCCAATCAGGGCAGACCACGAGTTTGGCGGATCCAGGGTACCAGCCGATTCCACAAGAAATATGGAGTCGAATCCATTTTCAGGTGACGAAATAGAAAGAGTTTAATTTCTCTCCCAGTTTGGGATCCTGAACAAGAGCTCCTTAAACGTGTCTGGTATTCAGAAAGGCTGGGTGACGTCAAGTTATAAGGTTACAGTGTACCTTTGGGAATCGATTCCAGGCATTAGGGATTCATTTTCTGTCTGAGGTAACGGGATTTAAGGAGTCGACTCAAAGACTCGATCCGGAAAAAAAGCCATTTAACCATTTAACGTTCCAAAGTTAAGTACAAGCTAGAGGGGGACACGGGAGTAGATTTTCATTCCTGTCCCACCCCACTCCCACAGAAAACAATCTTGTCCCATCCCAATTCCGGGTCGGAATTTAAAAAACATCCTGTGCTGTCCCTCTCCTGGTAAAATGACTCCGGCTCCTGCATCCTTCCCATTTTTCCTACTTATTTTAGTTTTTAGGCAATACAGTTGAATTTAATCTTATCCCCATTCATTTGTGGTAATATAGGGAGACATTTTATGCCCCGTGGGATTCCTGAAAAATGTCAGCCTCTAGTACAAGCACTGGATGTGAATGACTGAAATCTGATCCTTATGTGCAGAGATTAATTTGTAGTTTTAGTGCATTAGGAATCCTTAGTGAATCATTGGGAATCGATTCAATAACATTTAGATTGACTCCGATCGACTCTGGTAATCCTGCAATAACTTTGAGTCGAGTCTGCAAAATGAATTTCTCAAAATAGTTTCCAAATCCTTGCATTAACTGGCAGGTTGCAAAATGAGTATTTTTTAATCAGTGTAATTGTGCAAGAATTAAAGGTATACTTTAATTGAACAAGAACAACATATTTAACTTTTTAACGCTTATTTATTTTTTAATTATTTTGCTGTATTATTAGTGCCCCTCATATAAACTAAAGTCAGGAGTTACTTAAAAACACGCGAGCTTGATGGGTGTGATACGACGTGAGAAATCGCGCCATCTAGAGGGAGGAAGATGTCCCACAAACCTGTTAGTGGGAAGGAATATACAGCTAGCACGATGGCAAATGTCGCACCGCAGTCCAGCAGGTGGCAGTAATACGGTGTTCACGGTTTTCACATTGTTTAAAAAATACAAAGAACAAGTATCGGGCTGCATTTAAAACCACACATATCTACCCTAGATAGGAGGGTTAAAGTGCTAACGTTGTGATTAGTGGCGTTCTAATGTGACACACTATGTAGTGCGTTAGGGTGCCGTTCGGCACGGTGCCGTAAACGCTTGGTTACTCAGCTGGCCGTCCTGATTAACGGGAATTCACCGATTTTAATCATTTTAACTCATATTAATAGTCATGCTGTTGATTTACTGGTTGTTCGAGCTGCCCGTTTAGCTAACGGACAAAATGGGGAAACATCAAGCTAACCTCTGGGCCGCTGTGGTAGTCAAGCAAACAACGTTAGTAACTGCGGAACAGTATTAAAGGTTCAGTAAGCAACACAGACCTGATGAATTATCCGGGGTTTTGATTTTAATCTGTCAGATAGAAACTCAGCACTGTCTTAATGCAGACGGAAATGTCTGCAAATCCGTGACTGATTATCAGACTTTTGTTCATTCTCATCAGCCACGCGGGATTTGTTTTGTATTAGTATGTGGAACCGTGCAGGAGGTCGCAGTGCCGCTCTGGAACGAGCTAAAGCTCAGCTCTCAGGACTCCGGGTCACAAGCAGCAGGACTTTAAATCAGTACAATCCAAGAACAGATCCATCCAATGTAAGTCTGACTGGATTTAGGTACTTCTTTAGATTAGATTACGGTGTTTACAGGTTTCTTTATACCAAGTATAGATGTTAACCCTGGTCCATGAGTACTACTGCACCTTTAACACTTAAATCTTACAAAACAGAACGTCCTTTACGACTTTATATAAATTCAGTGTCAATTCAGTTTTATTTCTATAGCGTTTTTTACAACGGTGCATTGTCTCAAAGCAGCTTTACAATATTATATTATCTTAAACGCCCAATCCCAAGTTGAGCAAGCCTAGGGTAACAGTGGAAAGGAAAAACTCCCTGAAAGTTGTAGGAAGAAACCTCGGGAGGACCAAGACTCAACAGGGAACCCGACCTCCATGGGCGGCCTAGATGTTAATTAAATAAATACTTAAAAGGATATTAAATTATAGAAAAATAAAATATCAAATCAAGAATAAATTCATAATAAAATGTAAATTAGTAATAAAATAAACAAACTAAATTATAAAACAAAATAGATATAAAATGAGTTCCCTCCCTCTTCTTTATAAACTGGTTCACAAACACTGCCACTGAGTCTCCATATATTCTGGCTGTTCTTTTTTTTCACCCTGTTCATACTTTTAGCTCCTGGTTAAATGTTCTTCTGTTCTCAGGTCAGTTTTGGAGGCTTGCCACAATCCAGACAGGCTCCTCTGCAGGACCTGAGCGATCTGTCCTCAGAGGCTGAAAGTGGGAAGCAGGTCTATGAGACTGGTCCTGCTGAAACGATACCACGTCCTGCAGAGGCGCCTGTGCAGTCTGGCATGAGGGGTGGAAGTCGATTTCTGAAGAAGGCTGCCAGTAGTGGAAAGCCTTCTGTCAGCCATCCAGACAGGAGTGACAGGGCTGTCCCTCAGCAGAGCTCGCAGAGTGCGGCGCTGAGCAGACTGGCGCTGATAGAAGACCGCATCCGAAATCGTCACATTAACCAGGCTGATTATGAAGCAGGCACAGGGCTGGGTGCAGCTGGGGGGACTTCGTTTCTTAAAAAGAAAGCGTTCGGTGAGGACGAGGCCGACCTCCAGGGAACTCGCCGGAGCTCTTGCGTAGCTCCTGTAAGGACAACTAGAGGAGGAAAAGAGATAAGTCTGGAGAGCGATGAGGAAGACATGCACAAACTTCTGGGGGAGTCGCCCCTTGATTCATCGGATAGTATCAGCATCGTGAGACAAACAAAGACTTGTACTCAACCACACGTTAAGGTACTCCTACCAACCAGAGATGTTTGGGCACCTTGGTCACACAACACATTTAAGTACAGTCAGAACCTGCCATGAGTCTACCTCTGTCCAGGAAATACCAAATTCTCACCTAAGCGGGGCCAAATACTGTATTCATTATTGAAGAGGTACCTCCAATATGCTAGCCTACCACCGTGGTGACCTGGATTATGGTGATTTCTGGTCAGGTTGGGCATCCCATACAGACACGATTGACTGTGTCTGAGGGAGGAGAGGCCCTGGCTCATTTCCTCAAAAATGCATTTCCTCTTGTGTTTTGCCCTTAGTTTTCCAAAGGTTCTTTAAATAAATGTTTTCTGCTTTTTGCTAAAGTATAGGAAAGAGTTAAAATCATTGTTAGTGGTAAATAAGTGTGTTACAAATGTGCTGGATAGATATTTGGTTGTTGGAAATGCTAGAGTGTTAATTTTGGCTTCCCTTCATATTTGTCCTGCACAGACATCCAGGAAAACCACTGATCAGGTCGTCAAATCTGCTGGGCCTCTTCAAGAAGGGCACACGCTGCACCACGTTCGTACTCCCTCTCCTTACACACCGCCATCTAAAACTCCTTCACCCAACAGACCTTTCTCCCGGGAGGCCGAAATCAACAAACGCTCCCTCTCCTCTGGTTCAGGTCACAGTGATATCAGGTCACTGGAGGAACTTTTCCCTGTCACCTCTGATCACGACGATACGCTGAGTGAGAGAAGTCTATCAGAGGGTAAGAACACGTCTGATATTCACCATCTAAAGCTTCTCCGCTCCAGTTTAACTCCCTCTGTTTCTAATAGACATTTTCAGTATAATACTCCTATCAATTATCTGCACCAAAACGGATCAATGCTAAGACGGTAACAGATTTTAGCAAGCGAGACAGGAGATATATAGACGCCTTTGAACTTTGGTATTGGCAAAGACTTCTGAGAGATCCCTGGATAGCAAAAAAAGCCAAACAAATAGAGCCTCGACCAAATCGGGCCTCATTTTTGCTGGATGTCCAGATGGTCAGGCTGAAACTCTCTTACTTTGGACACATTTTGAGAAGATCCGATTCACTGGATAAGACCATCATGCTTGGGAGAGTTAAGGGTAAAAGGAGGAAGAGGTTGACCAGATACAAGATGGATGGATACAATCCAAGGAATAATGAACCAACCACTCAGGTGCCCGACGACACAAACAGAGACTAGGACGTTCTGGAGGACTATCCATGTGGTCATTGAAGGTCGGAATCAGGTTGACGGTGATTGATTGATTAATTGATTTATCAGATTTCCAGCTCTGCAAGTTGCCGTCGGTCAACGACAAAGTAAAAATGATTTAAGTGGAGCTTTTTACAGCAGATTGTTGTCTCTAGGCAGCTTTACAAATACTTCATTTAGGCTCATAGCCCTAACTGTGCAAGCCTAGAGCGAAAAAAGGAAAAACTCCCTAAAAATTATATGAAAGAAACCCTTTCAAAAAAGGTCAAATCAAAAAAGGACCATTCTGTTTGGGTAACCTAGATTATGCAGTCATTAAATTAAGGTACCTAATTAATACGTTCATTGTAATAGCTGAAATTAACAGACACTAAATATGACTAAACTGAAGTAACCGGAGACTCCACACAGAAAGGACCCAGCCCGCTCCACCCTGGGCTTGAACCCGGGACCTTCTTGTTGTGTGGCAGCGATGCCACCCCACCGTTCTACTAACACGTAACTGAAAGTTTGACTTGTCACACTGTATGAATGAATGTTGTTTTTAAATGCTGTATGATTGTCACTTTTTTCTATGTAATTTTCATCTTTTCACACTTGCAGATTTTAAATTGAATGTCATGACCCTAGATGATCTGGCCCCCCTGGGGTCCCCCAGTGCATCAGCAACATTAACAGAAAAGGTAAATACGAGGAAGTTTAGGTAACCATATGCAGTACGATGCAAAACGCCACTATAAGATTTGTTGTTTTCTTAATGGTATAATGACCATATGTTGTTGACGACTGGACCCAAATATTGGACATTTCAAACTTGGGTATGTCACTGCATAATCTTTTTAGACTTTTCACCCTGTTCCTCAAACCCCAAAAAGGTTGGTGCTAGCTGCGAGACAGTTCTTTCATAAGACTAGTGATAAACCTGCAGATGCTGTTCTTGCAAGGTGTAAGGGGAGGTCACACTAAACACTTACAGAATCCATTTCTTAATACTGCATACATATGTCCTGTATTTCCCTGTTGTATTCTAATAAAGAGTCTGGGAAATAAATAATATATGGTCACCATGCCATTTCTAGAACTATCATATAGCTCATCTAATGGTGGCCTAAGACTTTTGCACAGTATTGTTGTTTGAACACTGTTATTACAGGGTAACATGCTTGTGTTTTTGTCTGCAGATTAAAGCCAGCGCCTCGGTGTCCAAAAACCCCAGCTTGTCTCCAGCTGATGTGATTTCCCAGGATCACAGCCTGAAGTCTGTTGAGGGTTCCGCTCAGTACGAGAGTGATTTTGAGAGTGAGATCCAGACTGAAATGGAGCGGAGCCGGGACGAGATCTCGGAGCGTCTCTCGAATGGATCTGAGCCTCAGTCCCGCTCTTTCTCAGCCAAATCCCAGACAGACAATGATTACTCCCTCTCAGAAGAGTCGTCCAGTTTGAGATCTGAACGTTTTAGTGAATCTGAGTCCAGTTTGTGCTACAGTAGAGACTCCAGTAACGTGACCGTTACTCACACGGAGCCACGCTTAGAGAGACGGTCCAGGAAGGATGCTACAGTGCAGACACAAGCGGATGGACTGTCTCATACATGGTCCTTAGGTAGATGGATCATTTATTCATTTGATTACTATGCAAATTCAACGTATTGTGTTTTATGTTATGTAAAACTGTGCATATACACAATATATTACAAATATATGGGGATATTTCAAAATGAACTGCTGGATAATCTGATCCTTTCCATGCCCCATCACTGTCAGTGTGTTTTGGCACTCTTGGGTGACCCTACATCCTCCTGTGAATAGTCAATATGGGGGCACTCTCGTCCAGTTTGACTAAGTAGAGAGACGTAGACCTCCCTCTCCCCAGCCACCTCCATCAGCTCTACTGGGGGGGATTCTGAGGCGTTCCCAGACCAACTGGGCGATGTAATCCCTCCAGCATGTCCTGGGTCTTACCCAGGGTCTCCTCCCAGGTGGACTTGCCTGAAACACCGCCCTAGGGAGGTTCTCAGGAGGCAGCCTTACCAGATGGCTGAACCACCTGAGCTGGCTCCTCTCGACGTGGAGGAGTAGCAGCTCTACTTTAAGTCTCTCCCAGATGACCACAATCTAGTAACACATAAATGAGGGGATATGTCATTATGGGATCCCCTCTTTTTTTGTGAGCAGTCCCACGTTTGGGGCCGGAGCTTTGCTACTTTAGGGAGCATAGCTTCAAATTACCCTCTGTCAAATCGATCGTGTCGTCTTCCTTCTTTACAACATCAGAAGGATCCGTCAGCACAGATTCTGGTTCAGTCCCTTGTCATTTCAAGACTGGACTACTGTAACTCTCTCTTAGCGGGGCGGGGCTTCCTCTGACCGCTATCCGTTCCTTACAGCTGATCCAGAATTCATTCTACAAGACTTGTGTTCATGTTCAGACAATGTTCCCAAGTTCACACACACTACACCACTGCTCCGTTCTCTCCACTGGCTCCCTGTAGCTGCTCGTATCAGATTTAAAATTCTGATGCTTGTCTATAAAAGCTAAAAATGGACCTGCACCCTCCTACCTTGCAGCCATGATCACACCCCGCACTGCACCTCGCTCACTCCGGTCCTCTAGCACTGCTCGACTGGTCCCCCCGTCTCTCAGGGGACGAGGGAGGCATGCATCTAGAGGTGGAATGAACTTCACCTCAATGTTCGAACAGCTGAGTCTCTGGCTATCTTCAAAAGCCGCTTGAAGACTCTACTATTCCGCACCTACCTCAACTAACAGCCCCCTCTTTTTCCTTTCTATTGCTCTTAAAAAAGAAAAAAATTCTCACACACAACAGTTTCAGATTGAGTGTATTCTTGTTTAGATTCCCGATGATTAAGAATGGATTATGTTACTGATGTCTTAAAGCACTTTTATAAATCGCTCTGAATTAGGGTGTCTGCTAAATACTGTAAATATAAATGTATGGATGTAGAAAATTACATTTGTAATCTGAGTTATAATTATGTTTCCCTTAAAACTTTCATTTCTGGTGTTGCTTCCTTTCATCACACAAATAATACAGTGGAGAAGATAAGTATTTGATGCACTGCCGATTTTGCAAGTTTTCCAAGCTGTAAAGAATAGAGAGGGTTGTAATTTTTTTATCGGCGGTGCACTTAAACTGTGAAAGACAGAATCTTATGTATTTCAGAAAATCAGACTCCATGATTTTTAAATAAGTAATGTGCATATAAAGAAGAAGAGGAGGAGAAGAAGTTCCAAAGGATCGGTGTAATGTGTTCCTTTGACTAACCTACATTTTGACGTCCAAAGAAGCCTCGTATATTTTTTCTCTTTTAGGACATTCTGCCTGGCTGACTAATTACCAAACACACACACACACACACACACACACACAAACACGTACATACAAACACTCAAATGAAACCTCTGATCCCTCTAGCTAACATGAGCCAGGTAGATCAAATGACCACCATGTTAACAACTTACATTGTCAGTCGAACACAGACTCCTGACCAGGACCAACTAACTTTAGCTATACCGGTTTCCAGACGCTATTTACACCAGATAGAGTGACAGCAGCGATGGCCAATCACACGTTAGAGCCGAGACTTGTGAGCAGTCTAAAGGGAAACAGGCTTCAGCTTGAGTGGCCGTTTTCCACTTGGTCTTGCTTTATCTATCTCTATTTAATGTAGTGTAATTGTTTTTGTAGACGCATAATACTATATACAGTTGTGCTCATAAGTTTACATACCCTGGCAGAGTTTGTAATTATTTGACCGTTTTTCAGAGAATATGACTGTATTGTTATTCATGGTTAGTGGTTGGATGAAGCCATTTTTTTATTATACAATTGTGTTTGCCCTTTTGATATTGAGGTCATAAGACTGATATGGTCACTCCAGAACCTTCACTGTTTCTGCTATAGCCAGTGAAAGGTCAACTTGGCCTTGCATTTTAGATCATTGTCATGTTGGAACATTCAAGTGTGTCCCATGCACAGCTTCCTGGCTGGTGAGTGCACATTTTCCTCCAGTATTTTCTAATAACATGCTGCATTCATAGTTCCCTGTGCCTGTGCAGCTCACACATGCCCAAAACACTGACCCACCTCTATGTTTCACAGCAGGGATAGTGTACTTTTCATCATAGGCCTTGTTGACTCTTCTCCAAATTTAGCGTTTATGGTTGTGGCCAAAACATTCGGTCTCACCATTCGTGAGATATAATATATAACCATATAATTTTGTTTCAGAAATGTTGAGGTTTGTCTCTATGCTGTCTGGCATATTGTAAGTGGGCTGCTTTGTGGCATTGGTGTAGTAATGGCGACTCATTCCATTTTTCTTGGAATGCTTCCTTGTTGTGCATCTTGAAACAGCCACACCACTTCTTTTTAGAGAGTCCCGTATGTCAGCTGACATTATTCGTGGGTTTTTATTTGCATCCCGAACAATTTTCCTGGCAGTTGTTGCTGAAAATTTTCTTGGTCTATCTGATCTTTTCTTGGATTAAACAGAATCTCTTATTTTCCACTTCAGACTTAATTAGAGTTTGAACACTGCTAATTGGCATTCTTAATTCATTGAATATCTTTTTTCTGATTAATAAAGTTGAACTATCTTCTCCGGCACATCCTTTGGTAATTATTTTGCTCTCGTAATCCAGCATCGTCAGTGGTAACACTGGATGAAGCATGCAGGGGTCTGTCAGCAGCCCATAAACTCACTGACTGACTACACACACTAATTACACACTAATAAAGTAAATAGATCACAGGTAAGCATGGTTTCTTTTAGTAGCCATTTAAACGTGTGTGTCAATTTGTGTGTATGTTATATGCAAAACAGGTAAGAAAATATCCAAACACAGTACTTTAATGCAAAAAATGCAAACAAACCTGAAAACAAGCCGTTTCAGATGGGTATAAAGACTTTCTATAGGCAGTGTATAACCTTACATACAGTTCACTTAAAAAGACACATGTAAACTGTGAATTATTAACTCTTTTAATGGTATACAGTCTTGACTTTCCACACTCCGAAAATGGCTACTTATTTTTATTTATAATTTCACATTTAAATCCCATGTCTAGCATTTCTAAACTGATGTGTCTGAATGCAGTGTAGCTGCAAACTGTAGTCTAGACTGACAGCTTTTAACACAATAAAATCTTTAAAATCACTGCTTTAAGACGCGCTTCTTCACATGCTTCCATGTAAATTACAGATAATCTACAACATAAATTAACATCTTATTGTTCATATAAAATGAGGTAACCTCTAAAACACTTGATTAAAAATGGTGAAATAAAGATTTTACACCAAATATAAATAAATAAAACATATGGAAAGAATTTTGCAAAAGAGATAACAAACATTTAATATTCCAGCTACATTCAAACAGCCAGGGACAATTTGGTTGAACATTTATGGATGGAAAAAGCAAATTGTGTTAGTGGATTTGATATGTTCATGTGTTTTTCATACCTTGGAAAATTTCAGGGTAAATTTTACTATGTTGTACCAATATATTAAATATTTTTATGTCATGTAATAGCAAGGTCAAAGACATAAACATGAAGTTAATTTCATTTAGTTAATAGTACATAATACAAGAGCACATAACACAAAAAAGATCTCAGGTTAAAGAAATGGCTGTGTGTGTGGGGGGGATCTTTTAAAAAGATCTTTTCAATATCAGCATAGAAAAATGATATCTGAGTTTATCACAGCAACATATTAAATGCAATAAATATATTGACCATATAGGTATACAGAAAGTTGCAATATAAATGCAATCTTTGATCTTAAATATATTTATTTATTATTATAATTACAGATAGATAGATTATTTAGGTACTAGTAGGTTTTTATTATTCTACATAGATCTAACACTTGACTTAATGGCTTGTGACTAAAACATCTCTGACCTGGTTTGTGTGTATAACAAAAGAAACAGGAGAATGTACTTGTCTTTGCTTATAAATGTTTGTTTTTTTATCTGTGGTCTTGAGGTTAGAGAATCAGATATTTTCTGTGATTATCCAGTAAAATGTGCTTCTGCAAACACACCTATGGTAAGAAGTGAGGTATTACAGTGTATAATGCACTTACCATACAAACAAAACGGCAAGTTTTGGAAAAATGTAAGGATTACGTTTGAAAAATAAGTCTGTAAACACACCCATATATACACCCTTTAATTGTTACTCTTTAATTGTTTATTGCCACATGCCGCCTTTTATGTGTGACAGAAAATACATTTACTTAGTTACTAAAAGTTTGAAGTATGCTAGCAATCTCAAGCCAAAATTATGCTGCCAGCTAGTGTGGAGTTTATTATGATAGCAGGTACCAGGTACCAGGCAGGTACCAGGCTTATGACCTTTACATTTGGAATAGTATTTATTTCAAATTAACTGAATGGGAATGTTTTGATCTTTAGAATTTAGAACAGCCGCATTCTTTGCTGATGTCATGTATAAAATGGTAAAATAGTTACTTTGAATTGTGACTGATAAATTGTAGTACCTGCTTTAAGTCTATTAAAGATTATGATGTCCCATCATTTAAATGAAATACAAAAATTTTAATATAGAAATTTTTCCATATTATCTACCTGATAAACAAAGTAATGTATGATTTATTCTAGTGAAAACAAACTCAATCTTCTGACTTAACCCACATTATGTGAACAAAGCAGAATTATGTTATTTACTCTACAGCAATGCCTTGAACGGTAAGCTGAATGTGATTACAATATTTGAGTGTATCTGGAAGACTTGTGGTAACGGAGAAGATTGTTCCGCACAGCAAACAGTCCTTAAGTAGAACAACAACCACAGGAAGGTTCCCATGAATGTTTTTATGAAATTCTGTAAATGTTGCTCAGCAAAAGATGAAAGCATGAACACTAATTTGCATCAAACTGCACAGGAGATGTAAACACCAGATAAAAGCCATAAGACACAATGTCAGTTCATATTCAAAATTCTGTTTCATAGTAAGTCAGTGTATTATGAAGTGACTAAAAACACCCAGAATGTTCAGAAATGCACAATTCAACATGCACCCTTACTGCTTTGGTTGTGTGACTACAGATATGGTGACCTCCTCCCCCACCCCCATTTTCAGTTTTTGGTTATTGTTCTAGTGTTTTCAGTATCATCACTATCACTGTATCTGTACTGTATTGTGGTGCTTGTAAGGTTGTGAATCCTTTAGAAATTTCTAGATTACTGCATAAATTTGACATAGTACTTTTCACAATAATGTCAACAAAACGCTTATTCTTAACTGTTGATCAGTCCTGCACATCAGTTTAGAGGACCACCCCACAAAACACACAAAACAGCTTGGACCTGACCATTCCGAAACATAACCATTAGTCTATTTCAACCAATTTTGGTAGAACATCTTAAAGCTTAAGGTAGTTGTTTTCCTACATTACACTCATTCTCTTGATAGTCAGCTCACAGACCAATTTCTTTGCAATCAACTTGATAATTTGCTGATATAGTTCAGAATTAATTGTTCCAACCACGATGGTTAGATATGTGTCATCCCAGATTCAGCATAGCAGGCAAAAACCATGAGACCACCACCATGTTTCACAGTTGGGATAATGCTCTTATGCTCGAAGTCAGTGGTTTTTTTTCTTGCCAGTATTATTTGGAATTTAAAGAGACAAAAATCTCTATTTATATCTCATGTGGCCACATACGACTTTTCCAGTAGCCTTCTGGATTATTCATACATCACATGATGGGCAGCAAAACTGTCACGCCTGACGACTGCGCAGGCGTGCCTAGATTGTGCACACCTGTCCCGGATCAGCGAGGACTCTTTATAAGCTTCGCCCGCGTTCATGCGGTGCGAAGCTTTCTT
>JAUZST010004559.1:0-16230 GCA_034779995.1 Parotocinclus haroldoi | reverse complement strand
TAAGGGCAACTTTAGAGACACCAATTAACCTAACATGCATGTCTTTGGACTGTGGGAGGAAACCGGAGTAAACCCACGCAGACACGGGGAGGACATGAAGACTCCACACAGAAAGGACCCAGGCTGCTCCACCCTGGGATTGAACCCAAGACCTTCTTGCTGTGAGGCAGCGGTGCCACCCACCGAGCCCCCGTGCCGCCCCAGAGTATCGTCTGATCATCATTATTGATCAAATCCCAGATCAACTGCTTACGAATTTTTACTCAGCTCCCTCTAGGTCGTCACGGCTCCATGTGGCACCCGACTGTAAGGCAATGCCATGCTCAAGCCCGGGTACCCAAGCACCCGCTGTACCTTCCATGTTGTGCCCAACAGAATCAAACCTTGGTTTTCCAAAGGTGCTGGTTCCTGTCTAGCAAAACCTCCCCTACTTTTCGACCTGTTCTCCTGCCTGCTTGGTAACGGGAGTCTGACTGCGGGCTCCGCAAAAAAACGAAAATACATTACTTAAAACAGCCTCTGCCTCCCTCGAGTGCCGTATGCTTTTGGAGCGTCCCTCTGTCATTCTCCAGATGTGTACAGGACATCTGGATCCTCAGCCCTAATGTTCCACTTATCCCGAACGTAATCAGACCAGTGACCCCACGTTAAAGAAAGATTCACACACCGATAAACTGGTAGCTCTGAGCTTCCACTGCTCGTCGGTTCTGGTTCCAGTTCGAAGCTAAAGAAGCTGAGTTGTTGAAATGCTCTTCATTGCCGGGTTACATCGGGTTCAAATCACCGCAGCTCTGCTTTTCTCCGGCCAGGCCTGCTAAAAACCATCGACAAAAGATCGGAGATTCTTTTTTTCCACCCCTACATTACTCTTCTCCGCTGGGCCCGGACTCGCCGTGGATCTGCCAGTAATCCAGAGCGCAGCCTTTATTTTTTCACCAAACATCAAAACTAATTATAACAAAAGCCCGCTTATCCCTCCGGTCCCTGCGCTGCAGGAGGAAACAGAGAAAAACGCAAACATGCCTCGTCTGGCTGTGCCTAAAACATCACAACGAGCAGCCGCACGGCATTTGGAGGTGATCTAATCTCGGCCCTCGTGCTCAGGGAGTCCAGTGCGAGGACTTGGACGCCGATTTGTTTTTCTTCACCTCCGAACCAGACGAGCGAAGGCTAAGCGCTCCCCGAAAACACCGCGGGACGATGTATCGCTGAGCAGCTGCTCCGTAAATTAGGCGCTCTATGAAAGGACACAAGCCTCGAATTAAAAAAGCAATGCCCTGACCTGTCGAACCCGGGACACCTGTTTAGATGTTTTAGCGAAAATACACAAATACGCAATGAAAACCAGACCAAGAAGCTCCTTAGGTTTGAATTCTTAAAGCACTGGTTCCAGTTTTACAGACACAAATGCCTTCGGAAAAAAAAGTTGGGACGGAGTTTGTAATTCACTTCACTCTTTCTGAGTAGGGTGGAAAGCATTTTTGACATCGCTTGTTCCTCTCTGTTATGGGACGACGCAGACTGTCCGGGCGGCGCCGCCCTTCCGTGCCTCTGGGTTCCACCTTTTAGTGCTCTTTTCTCTTTAAATTATTATTTCGGATATTAGAGAAACGATTCCATGTGAGCATCATGAGCGTCCCTGGTTCGTACCCCACCTCTAAGAAGGTAAGGCCTGTCGTCCCAGAGTTACGTACAATGTTAAATACGGGTTCCTGGAACCCAATGCGTGTCTGGACCCAAAGTGTTTCCTGGCACCAGTATGTCCAATAGGAACCATTCTGTGTATATACATATCCCAGTATACACGTTTTCCAGTGAACTTCTGCTCAAGGGGTCATGTGACAGGTTCTTGGGTGCCCCCATTTCCCACAAGAGATGGTCCAAAATACAAGCAAATCAATCTAAAATCACGTTTTTTACATCATGCTCGGGCAGCACCAACCAAACACCAGACTGAAATCGCAAAGACTCCCGAGGGTTAAACCAGATTTTGAGGAGCAGGTTCACGCAGGTGCTGCTATCTGAGGATGAACGATTGTAGTCTGGCGCAATGGAGCTTGGATGGGTCGCTCCTAGATGTTCCTCTTCCTCAACAGCAGGACAAATTGATCGTTCCTCGGGACAGTTCGGAGTAATTAGTGGCTTTGAGGACGCAAAGACGAGGTCCGGAGAGGTAAGGAGCTGAGAAGCTGCATGTTTTGTTTGCTTCATGAAAGGACCCTGGAAACATAACAACATGGGCGGAGATTGAACGGGGCGACTCGTTGGAAAGTCTGGGAGTGATTCCAAATGTGATTTGACCAAAGATTAGACTAAGACTAAACGTCTGAGTGTGGGTCTGTCCAACGGCGTGCAAAACATATTCTCAAAACGATCCAGAGCCTCTTATCTCTATTCGAAATGCGACACCAATGCGTCCCGAAACCCTGCGCAGTAGAGGATAAATAAAACAGAGTCGCCACGGAGACCTGGCGTTCCCCTCGGTGCACTGCAGTTCATCGTCACGATGGGAAACAAATCAAGGTGAAGATCTCGCCGGCATAACGAGGCCAGGTCTCGGTCAGTAACGAGCCTTTCATGTGAGGACACCCGGGGGGTCGGGGAAAGAGCAAGAGATGATGATGGATGTGAAGATCTGAGCTGGAGAGCCTGTGCAGGAAATCCCCGCTCGCCAGGAGGACCGTTTACAAGTGACAAACAGCAGCTGGAGAAGAAAAGCTGCAGGGAGACAGACCTCCACCGCGAGTACACGGCTTATCCGTCCCGCTAATAATCTGTCGGGCCACCGGGGGCAAAGCTGTCAGACCACAGGGGTCCTGAGGAAACCCACCGGCCGGCTTGTTTTCATCTAAGAAGTCTAAAAGTCGGAACGACGCTTTTGTTTTGGGACGCAGATGTTTGAGACTCACTCGAAATGGAAATGATACTTTCAAAAACTTAACATATCTTATATAACAAATATATACCAAAAGACTT
This sequence comes from Parotocinclus haroldoi, assembly GCA_034779995.1. Classification (NCBI taxonomy): domain Eukaryota; kingdom Metazoa; phylum Chordata; class Actinopteri; order Siluriformes; family Loricariidae; genus Parotocinclus; species Parotocinclus haroldoi. The sequence continues at coordinate 13,254 of JAUZST010004559.1, read as the reverse complement.
CACTGTCTTTAACTTAAATTCAGGGTACGGCACCGACCAACATCTCACACTGATGGGGTCGTCCTTCCATGCCGGATGACCGAGCCGAGAAGATACTGATCAGTTAAGCTAGCAAGAGCCCAGTGCCAACTTGGCAGGGTATATGGCTCAGTTTGGTCATCCTGTAAACGTGCCAACAATCTCACAAGCTTGGCAGGAGGGCGAGAAGGAAGGAAGTGGAACCGCTCCTGAAAACGTGGCATACAAACCCAAACGGCACGTCAAAAAAAAAAATACGCCGTGAAGCATGGTGGTGGCAGTGTTTTTTTTGTTTGTTGCTGCACTAAAGGAATTAAAGGAAAACGGGTGCTTCCAACACACCCAAATTGTTGAGGGGAAACCCTGCCGTGACCCTGTGCCAGACATGAAAATGGGAGGTAAGAGGTTTCACCTTGAGGATGACCTAAAATAAGTCTGAGTCCGGACCTAAATGAATGTGAATGGACTTCAAGAGGGCCGTCAGCGTGGAATTTTCCTGAATTTGAACAAGTGTGTAAGGAAGAACGAAGAAATGTTTGTAAGGTAAAAAGAAAACGGCGACTGTTTCTCTCCGTCCTAAATGTTCCAGCCAGCCGCTGACCAATCCGGGCTTCCCCATCCGACACCTTTATCGCAGCTTTAAACGTAAGTGTTAAATTAGGAACGACACGGAGCAGCTCGGAGACATGCCCCCCTGCTGGGCACCTGAGGGAGACCGGCAGCTGTTCAGAGGCTTTTCGTCTAAAAGCGTCCCATAATTAAGTTAGACCCAAACACAGGCCTCTGTGACATTCAGCTATTCTTACCCAGCCTTCTCCCTGGAGACCAGGCGACCTATTAAACAAGCGCTCGCTCCAAAGCAGGCGCCGGGCCAACCGGGGGGAAATTCCACAGCCGAAACCTTCAGCGTTACAGACCTGCACTTTAGACACTGGATGCTGTATGAGAGAAACGCTAAGAGGTGATAACAGTGAGCGAGAGCGGTCCTGTCCATTCACCACAAACTCAACCATCGTCTCGGCTTACGTTCTGCACAGTGTGACAGCAATGCACAGAGAAAACAGACCCAAGACCAAAAAAAGGGTTTTTTTAAGGATTTAAAACTCATGAGATAAAATTTTTTAGAAATGAATATTTTTTTTCACAGAGGAAACACACCGAACAGAGACACGGTTGGATTCGATGACAGATGACAGGTGCCAAAACTTTTGCACATCCCTCATTACCCTGTAAGTATAGTGTTTGTTTCTGTGTGTTACCCCCCCCTCAGGATTGCGTAGGAGGGTCTGGAATCGAACTCGGAATAACCTGTGCAATTTTTTTGGCGGATCGAGATGATTTGTGTCCGGGAGAATCCTGGGAATTTCTGGGAGAGGTGGGATGTCTGGAATCTCCTTCAGGTTCAGCGGGTCTGAGTTTCGGTGCCTGCGATGCTAAGATACATGGGCGAAAGTACTTGGATGCCTGCTCTTCTGAAATCCAGGGTTCATCCTGCTCACATCCCTGACCCGTCCCAAAAGTTGGCTGGAGCATCAACGTGACATGGGTGCATCTGCACCGGTGTCAGCGGCGGGGTGCGACTTAAAACGAAAGGGGTGTCCACAAACATTTCTTTGACCTCCCTTTGTAGGTCAAAGAACGGGACGGGAGGCAAATAAAGAAAACCACGTCTGAAAATGGCAAACCGAAAACAAACGAGCTTCAAAAGCCTGAAAGAAAGAAGGCCGCCTTATTGCGGAGAGAGCAGGCGAAGCGAAGAGGACAGACATTAGCTTAACCTGAACTCGGCTTTGATCACGCCGTTTAGAAAACGAGACGGCGTTCGGCCTGCGCCAAATCCGAATCAACGGAGGGGAAATTCCCCGGAGTTTAGATAAATAATGATTTTCATTCAGGCTCCCTTTTTATGACCAAGCATGACTGTGTTTGGCTGTGTGTTAGAGACGGACACGTGGGGAAAATATATGACATTTAGACTTAATACTGCACCAACTGAAATGTTCTGCATCCTCTACGCCCTTACGCTGCCACAAAATGCCTTTGGGTGGCTCCAGACCCTCTAGATTTATCAAGCACTGAGCACTTTTGGTCCCTCATGTCTCCTGTCCTGCCCCAGACCCTTCCTGGCAAGACCTCGTGCCAAGTAAGCTGAACTAAGCCGGTGTTGCTCAGGGCACTGGTTTGCAGGTCTCTAGAGTTCATATCCCACCTCTGGCGAGGTGAGGTTTGAGATCTGCCCATGCAGGATCAAAGGGGCAGGCAAGACAGTAGTTACAGGTGTCAATTACATTTATAACTTATTCACACTCATAAATACAACGAAGTTCCCTGCCATGACCCTGTGCCAGACATGAAAATGGGAGGTAAGAGGTTTCACCTTGAGAACGACATAAAATGAGTCCGGACCTAAATGAATGTGAATGGACTTCAAGAGGGCCGTCACCATGGAATTTTCCTGAATTTGAACAAGTGTGTAAGGAAGAACGAAGAAATGTTTGTAAGGTAAAAAGAAAACGGCGACTGTTTCTCTCCGTTCTAAATGTTCCAGCCAGCCGCTGACCAATCAGGGCTTCCCCATCCCATCCTTTATCGCAGCTTTAAACGTAAGTGTTAAATTAGGAATGACACGGATCAGCTCGGAGACATGCCCCCCTGCTGGGCACCTGAGGGAGACCGGCAGCTGTTCAAAGGCTTTTCGTCCAAAAGCGTCCCATAATTAAGTTAGACCCAAACACTAACATTTCGTTGAATCGTTCACGTCTCGATTTAATTTGTTTGGTTTTTATCCACGGTCCATGATCTCGCTTAGGGTCACATCATTACATTTGATACATAATATCTGTTGTTGTAATGGGTTTTTTTGCTCAAATGCACCTTATTTACTGCAGTGGCACGCTGATTCATTAATTAATTCTCTTTAATATGCATACTATTCGATTGAAATGGGGGCCGAGGCTTTCTCCCGGCAGGTTTGTTAAGCAGGTTCGTTAAAAACACCCCTTATTCTGGCAAAATGAAATTCTTTCATCCTTTTCCTTTAAATTAAATTACACTTGATTCGAATTCCATAATGAATCTCCCGGAAATAAACCGTGCAGGTCGGCCGGTGCCTAGGGAACCAAACGAGGTTTGTGTTTATGCAAAAATTATTCATTCGAATCGATTCATTATTCTCACCAGTCTAAGACTCGTTTAAATAATCCTAAACAGGGCAGCTGGAGGGGTTGGGTTTGATCTCTCTCGCTCTCTCTCTCTCTGTGGAGGTGGTAAGTTCTCACCCTTAACGAGCATTCGTTAAATCCTGAGCCTTTTTTAGTGAGAACGCTTGCATAACGGAAATCCACACGTGCAGGCACGATCAAGTTCTCACGTGTCCCCCACTACGGGCCTCGACTGATATTTACGACCCTTTTGGAGAACCAGAACCCGGCGAAACGAGACAACAGGTGCACAGCTGCTGCAGGTCGGGATTAAACGAGTCCAGATGTTACGACTGACCCCTGAACGGTCTCGGATCCTCAAAGGTCAGTGCACAAGCTAAATAAGATCGCTCTAACAGCCTAACGGTGTCAGGACTGATGAAAATCACACGGCTCCCCCAGTTTGATTATTTCAACACTTTTTCAAGTTCCCAGACCCGTTAAAGCATTAATTTGATTTTCTTAAAAATAAATGTTTCCAAAATTATCCGGAGCTCAAGCAGCACTTCTGTATAGAGAACATCTGTCCAGAAGAGGAGCGACATGAGCAAGAAACATAGTGGAATGGAGACATGGCCCAGGAACTTCTGTCCATGGGGAGATAGACTTGACCCTGGAACATCTTTCCAAGGAACCAGAGGCAGGACCAGAAAACTCCTGATCAGAGAAATGACCCAGGAACATCAGTCCAGAGAAAGATAGACTTGACCTAGGAACATCTGGAGGAGAGGATGACCAAGGAACTACTGTCTAGAGGAACAAAGATCTGACCCAGGAACTCTTTCTCAGTAAAACAGAGACATGACCTTGGATCTCCTGCCCAGTGGAATGGAGACATGAACCAGGAAGCCCAGTCCAAGAACAGGAACATCTGTCCAGTGAAACAGAGACATGAATGTTCCTGTATCGCGTTTTTAGGAAACCCTTTTTACGTTAAGAAGCTTGCAAACTAAAGAAAGAACAGAAGACAGTCCTCAAATATTCGGACCTCTGAATGTCCGTGAATCCACGGTACAAGAACCCAGGAGCCCTGGGAGCTTCCTGTCCACATGATGTTCACATTAACTGGTGGCTTTTAATTGTTTAAGGCTGTACAGATGAGTGTGACAAAGTGGAGAGCAGCACGAGTGTATGCTTTTCAGAAACGAGCCCATACGCCATTACTACCGCAATTAATCAAATTTAATTAACTCCCTGCTTTCCAGCAGTTTAACCCGAGCCAGAACAATGGATGTCTGAAAGCGATGATTTATATGGCGGATAGAAGCTCTGCAGAACATTCAGTGACTCGACTTATCAGAGACATAAACGCCGCTCACAAAAAGCAGGGGATGTTTGGTTATTTTTTGGGAGCAGTGTAGTTAAACAATTCGTTCAATAATAACGATTCACTGATTCAAACCTTCGACTCGTTGAACGAGCCAGGGCTCAAACCTGAACAATGTAAAACGATTCACTGATTCAAACTTTGACTCATGAATCTAAAAAGCTGCAAATGATTCACTGGTTCAAGCAATAGCAATATCTGTAAAGGTTAAATGATTCACTGATTCAAAGACTGACAGACTCAGCAAAAAACATAATATAACACCGACTCGCTGAATAAAACAGGAGCGAAAAAAGGTCTTAATCTTGCTCAAAACAAAATGATTCATTGGTTCGAACATGCAACAGAAGCAAAAACAGAACGTTTCACTGAATCAACGATAACACAATGAATGTAGAAGGAGTGAATGTTATAATTCATAAACTCTTAACCAAATGATTCACTGATTCAATCTTTGACTCATTAATCTAAAGAGTTTCAAATCTAAGCCACCATCAAATGATTCACTGGTTCAAAACTATAGCAATATCTGTAGTGGTTAAATGATTCACTAATTCAAACAACAACAATGACTCTCTAAACTAGAAAGCGGCAGATCTCTAGAGGCGAAACGATTCACTGAATCAAAGCCTGACAAACTCAGCAAAAAACACAATGATTCACTGGTTCGAACATGCGACAAAAGCCAAAACAAAGCGATTCACTGAATCAACGATAATGCAATGAATGAAGGAGTGAATCTTATGATTCATAAACTTTTACCAAACGATTCCCTGATTCAAACGGTGACACACTAAGAAAAGAAAAAGCACAAAAACACACTGATTTGTTAATAATATAAACAATAACAAACAATAAAGTAGCAGATCTTAATCATGATCGAACGATTCAATCCCATAAACGCTGACTCACGGAATTCAAACAATTCACTGATTCAAACACTGAATCACTAAATAAGAAAGAAGTTTTTATTGTTTTTATAAACTTTGTGAACTGGCTATTTGTAGCTGTGTAGCCAAACAGGTGGTTAGCATGTGGATAAGCTAAAGCAGGATTGATGCTAAACGCTGAGTCATGCTACTCCTCTGAAGTCTCTTATAAAGCTGTGACCGAGAGCAATTGCTCCCTGGATAACCGGTGTCCAATAAAATCAAACCAAATTGATTTATTTTTAATTTTAACAGGCCAAATGGTTTTCATAAGTCAGAAAAGTAAGTAATCATCTTCGCTAACAGAAAACAGCTCCATTAGCCTCATGGCTAACGCTCGAATCATGCACTCTCGCTGGCTTTGATTAAGCGGTGGATTTTTATCTCCACATGTTCGAGGTTTATGAGTTGGATGGATCCTCGGTTTAGATAATCGAGTTTCTATTTATGCCAAAAAATCCTTCTTCTGATGTAATTATACAGCTCCAGAAGTATCGGCACCCTCGGAAAAGATGTGTAGATAAGGCTCTGAGATACGTCTTTGTGCCTGATAAGCTTAAGCTCAGCCTGGAAATAGGAGGCGAATCCAACGTTTAATGTTTTAGACAGATAAGAAATGGGTGATCAGAGGAACTCCCTCTAGTTTATCACCAAATGTTTATAAACAATGTTCCTCTAATAAAGATGGGAAGGGATTTACTGTCCATATTTCTGTCTCTACAGAGCATAATATCGATAAACGATTCAGAATCTGGAGGAATTTTAGACCTAAAAAACCTAAAATGATCAAAGGTGATCTCTCTCCCCTCCTTCAGAACAGTCATTGATCAATATCTGATAGCAGAACATGGGTAAGGGATTACTTTATCAAACCTTTATTAGGCCGAAATAAAAGCCAAAGCAAATGTAAAGCAACCTGCTTTTAATTCCAAACCATCCCAGCGATTTTCAGATTTAGGGCTTAACACTTTAGATTAGATCCTCTTGGTTTTCAGGTCCAACTTCAGCAGCTACAGTACCAGTATTGAAGCTGTCTGAGGGACGCAGTGATGGTTTAACAAGCCGCTCCAGAAACGGCTTTTCAAGAACTGGAGTTAAGGTCTTAAGCCACAGTAACGACCATAATCTGCGGAGCAGATTGTTCTGTATAAATAGAAACAAGTTAATAAGGGAAAAAGGTAGGTCTGACCGTTCCTTGAAAGGATTTTCAGGGTCAATAGCTGTCTGACCTAAAGAAGATGGCGGGGGGGGGGAATGAATATGGAAAACGGTCTTTATTTGGACAGGAAGGCGAGCAAGACTGCACATGTCAAGATATATTTTTATTTTTCAGCTCTCGGGTCATTGCGAAGCCTCCATAACCAGGCACGACCAAAAGAGGACCTTGGGGCCGGTTTGTACGTCTGCGTTAGCATTTCAGAAAGTAGAAGAACCGCCCAAATCTGATTACCGAACAGAAAAGTCGACCAAAATTTATTTTTGTATGATGTTATCTGCCTTTAGTAATCGTAATTATCGATTATCAGGACCTGGCACCATGAAAGCGGTCCAGACGTGTAAATACAGAGCTATTTATAAAAAGCCAAATCTGAAATCAGTTTGCTTCGGAGCGCCTTTAGCCCGGCTTGGAAGCCGTGGATGATGTTATTGGAGATCTTTCCTCGAACGCTTCAGAGCCAGACGGAATTATAGCGTGTTTTCGATGATTAAGCACCAGTTTTCTTTGGGTTCCGCGTGACGAGGAGCAGGCCGTCTCCCCGCATCGGCCAGGCGGCTTCGACTGACTGCTTTTATTCACCGCCACGATATGTCAAAATGTCACCCGACGCTTCTGAACCTGCCAGACGTGCCTCTGTTAAGCAGCGGCTCTTTATAAATACACGCTGTCATCGCACCGCAGGCCACAGAGCTCATGCCTGGCATCGGCCCTCCATACCGCATGCCACCTAAAGCCCTCACTCCTGCGCCGTTAGGTATCATGACCACAACTTCCCCTCCTAAAAGTGTAGCCCGCGATCCATTATGTGGAAACACTGGCTCTAGTGTGAAGCTCCGAGCCAAGAGGGTCCAGCTGGCTAGGCTCAAAAAATGGCAGCGCGGCTCACGAGGCACGCAAAAGCCCATTAGACGTGCTCTGGAGAAGCCTTTAGGAGCTCTATCGTCTGCATCTGCCACTGGCACAAACGCTACCCTGAGGGAAAACGTGCTTTCGTTATTAAATTAAAGCCCTCGAGCTCGACCGGGACGTAACAGACATCCACGGACATATATTGTGACAGGTCGCTTGTGTGTGGGATCTGTTCAAGCAACTGTTAGAACGGCTTGCTTTCACCGCAGTGCACATCAAGGCTCCTCTAATAACAGCGGAACACCCCCCCCATCCCCCACCCAAAAAAACAGGTCTAGTTTATTTTTGGTTTTAGGGGTTATTTTGTTCCGTTCTTCCCACAAACACGAATTAAGATACGCAGTAGTACAGGGTCTCCCGTCCCGTGGATTTTCCTTTCCAAATTCTCCACCCACTCTCTACTGGGGACAGGTCAGGACTGCAGAGCGTCTTGTCCACTACCCGTACCTCCTTATTCCACAGCCATGCCTTTATAAAGTGTTCAGCATGTGGCTTTGGTTGGTTATAAAGTGCAGGGACGTCCCTGGTAAAGCCGAAGAGGAAAAGGACCATATCCAAAGTTCAAAAGCCAGGCTCTATCATGGTACAGGGTCCAGTCCGAACCCTTGGTTAAAGGTCATTTACACTTCCACGATGCAGCATTAGTGCAGAAAAGTACACCGAGATTTAAAAGCAACATAAACCACCTTTAAGATGACAATTCGTTCGGACTGGACCCCGTACCATGATAGAGCCTGGCTTTTGAACTTTGGATATGGTCCTTTTCCTCTTCGGTCCAAAAAATGATCCGTAATCCCAACTGCTGAGCACAATCCCTGTTTCCATGGTGACGGTCCATCCTGGATCAGAGCCCAGGGGAGATTTAAGTGGCATTTGTGAGCGTAACCCTGTATTGTAGAGCTTGATAAAAGTTTGGAATTGTTCGAAATTCACAAATGCGCTACAGGCCTGAAATGCAGGAATGTTTATTAACAAATGAAATGAAGCTGACCAGAAAAAAAAACGTGAAACATGAAATACAAGTCACAGGAAAGGTAAGGAACACACGCACAACGATAGGCTGTGGTCCCCCGACCCCCCGATTCAGGCCAAAACCATAAACTCTATTATTGAACATGGTTTGATTGTATCCTATTTGTATTTGTTTAGCCACCTTGTATACATTTACAGCCTCAAAATGCTTCGTTGCGGGTTTACGTAAATACGAATCGACTTCTTTGTGTTCTGTTTTTTGTTTTGGAGTGGCTTTGTTGTTGTTAGAGCCGGAGTAGGTATCAGGTTATATCGGTTTGGCCGTGCTGAAAAAATCCAGACGCTCGCGCGGAAACATTTTAAAGATTCGACATAAAGGCCGAATCAAAAACAGCCTAAACAGATCCAGGCTGCTGAGCGTTAGATGTTTGATGTTATTTTTATTCGCACCAGGATATGACATTGTGCATAAAAGCACCTCGCGCAGCGCTACATGAGCTCCTCGCAAGGATTTTGGGCAGAACCTGTCATAACATCAGGAGGCAGATGGCATTCAGATCCCCAGTCCCTAAATCAACCTCAACGGCGAGTGCCTTCCCCAAAACATCCCCGGATAGGTCGCTCCACGCCCCTGCCCTAATATCCGTTAATAACAGTAACAGCAGAGGCGAGAAACGGCCGGAGGCCTCAAGGAGTACCTGGACGCGCCCATTGCAAAGGGCTGAACTCCACTGTGCGAATCATCGCCTCGTCGCCAGATCCTCTAATGCTCCTGAATTATGTCTACAGGATATTATATTAAATAGTTTTAGGTTTAGTCCCGTTAAACGCGGTGCCAGAAATACTAGTGCAAGAGTCAAATGTATTTAATAGAAGTACTGACAAACTCCTCCGAAGATCAAAAACAAAAACACTGGCAACCCTATAATAAAGAAGAGATTAGATAAGATTGTTTTATCTGAGTTCAGAGCCTGTTGGGACTCAAAAGTCAGGTCCCTGAGGAGGTGGTGGACTAACGTGTTCCAAATGTGACCTCAAATTCCCTTAGTCTGACATCGGACCGGGGGGGGGGGTTTACAGGGGTTTACCTGATCGTCGTATCGGTAGGTGAGATACTGTTCCCCTGTCGTATCTTCCAGAAAGCTTCCTTGCGGTGACAGAGCAAACTCGGGCAGGAAGTAAGCTCCCTGAGACGGACCGGACGCCGCCTGGAGGACAAAACAATCGGTCAGGATAGGACACCATGAAGAAAATGCACTATGTTGTTTTCCACTACAGAAACAGTTTTGTCATAGTCATGCATATGACCCCCATCATAGCCAGCTGTCGAATTAAAGCTCATATATATCATATTTATATATTTATATATCATTTTTAATACGTTTCTGGTCTTTTCTCTTTGTTGTCCTGCCTTTTGTTTGTCTCTGTCTCTAGAGTTCGGTCTGTTTTCCTCAAATTCTTCTTAAGTCCTCAAAGTCGAGTCCCAGATATCTTTAGTGGGACTGTCACCTTTGGAGTAGTACCTGAGGTTAATATCATGACTCTCCACCCTGCCACGATTTAACATGCACATTGTGGACAGAAAAGAGGCCATCTATGTCTAATTAGAATTAGGAGTCTGGCGATCCCATCCTAGGCAGTGAAACCACCAGTTACACTTTAGCGTCTCAGATTTACCTCAAAGGTGGCCACTAAAGCTTTGGCTTCTCAGCAGCTTCTAGAGAAGACAAGAGGTAAAATGTGTTGAAGGTCTCAAGTCCACCAGGAAGTGGTTTGATTCTATATTCTGTCCTTTGGGTTACATCAAATTAGAAACCTTAAGACACGGTAAACAACGAGAGAAATGAGAGAAGCCAGGTGAGACACGTGATATCCGAATCCATCCGCGGCCACACACTCCAACGACACACACTTTTCCAGGACACACACTTAAGACGTCTTAAAAAGCTCTTATTTCTCTCCCGAACTTTCTCTAACCTCTCCTCGGTCGAACCAGAGTCCCACTCTGTGTTGCCATCAGATAGGATCATTTAGCTCAGCCTCGCGCAAACTCATTACACCAGGTCGCTGGCATTTACGCCGCCGCGCACAGGTGCCTTTTTTTTTAATCCGCCGCCGCGCCCTGAGCCCTTCGATTAGGAGACTATGGGTGCATTGTGTGACCTGAGCCGCCGAGCCAAGCGCTGAGCGGAGCGTCAGGAGGAGCTACGCCCTGTAAAATCGCAGACGTCCCGCAGCCTCAGAGGCCCCGGAGGCGTCCCCAAACCCCAGCCACAAGCTTGCCCAAATAGGGCATCGAGCGAATACGCGTGTAAAACGAAAGGCCTTGAGTTGCTTAGGAGTTACCCTTTGTGACCTACGTGTCAGAAAATACAGAAAATGTCTGTGGGCAAGTCTGATGAAGCTCGATCTGCTATCTATCCTGATAACCATCTCACACTCTTCCATCACACACACTCAGTTTTTGCCTCCTGGAGCAATTCCTTACGACTCACAAAACACAAAAGTTTTCCCGCAGATGAAAGGAAAGGCGGCATGGGTGCAGACGAACGATGATGGGTCCTGTCACTGATTGACGTTTCGCTTAAAGATGAAGAACTGCTGCCCTGAAAACATCACACAGACCAAGAATGGAAACAAGAAAAAAAAAATCTTTATTCACGAGCACAAAATGAAGCGCGAGAGCCCTGGTTTTCTTGCACTTGTTTGAAACGAAATCCCATTTCGCTGCTTTTTAAACAAACAAAAGTTAACAGACCTTTGCCGGAACCAATTCAATTACAAGTTCTGAGACATTCAAATCACTCCTTATAAACGCAGGGGGTCACCCTTGGACTGCTTGCCATTTTCGGGTCGAAAATCTTCTTAAATGTGTGTTTCTCAACTTCGCTTCATTCATTCTTAGGGAAAAAGTCCAAATAATTTCTTGAGACATGCCTTATACATTTCTCACATAAATTAGGGGACATTTAATTTGGAACTATGCCCTAATTTTTGTGATCGGTATATAAGAACAGTCTTCAGAACGAGCGCTTGACGATACGACAACGGCAGATAATGTGCCGTAAAACTTCAAACCTTCATAATAAATGATGTAATCCGGCATTTCCTCAAAAGTTTCAGAGTATTTGGCGGCCATTTCACAGGTGCTGGATTTAAATCCAGGGTTGCCAGATCCCAAAAGAGAAAAAGGTAAACAGGTATAGCCTAAATTAAAGGACATGTAAACCGTGTCTTCCTCTATGACAGCGCTGTGACGACACGTGCGCTGAGAAATAAATACGTAAACACACTCAATGACTTCCAGAGCTGTTAGGAGGGAAGAGAGAGAGAGAGAAGATCTGGTCCAGGTGATTAGTGGGGTGTGGAGGCTTCAGATCGAGAGCCTCTAACCCAAGTGAAAGAGCAGACTGTAAGCTTCTATGAAAGAGCCTTTCAGATCGATGAGAGACAGAATCCATATGGAAAAGGAATGATTTTTAAGCACGTGGATGAATTTCCCGTGAATTTCCCTCCTCCTTTGTAACTGTGCCTTTTGGCGTCCCACAAGTCTCTCCCTTAAGACCTTTTTTATTTCGTCTCCAGGTTCCACTTTAGCCCAAAAACACAGAATCAAAATAAAGTCCAGTTTCTCACTCTATTAACGTTACCCCACACCCGGCTGGTCTCTACACCGATATCCGGGTCCACCTCACCCCGAGACCGGGTCCAAATGAGGTCGACAAAAATTCTACTCCAAACCACAAACAGGGGTGAAAAATGTTGTTCCACAAACAAGCAAATATGTTCAATGAGGATAAACACATAGACCACGTAAGTGATGCATAATGTTCACCCAGTCAGCATCAGTTCACTTTAATGTCCGGGGACTTATAAGAAATAAAAGTCTGTCCTGAAGGACGGAAAACTAGTACGAGCGTACCCTGCGCCACCTGCTGAACAGGAAAGGGAGTCGCGGGCAAAAAAAAAAACATTTTCTATTTCTGTCTTTGTGGAGTTAAAACAAACAAACGTTAAAGCATTCCTTTGCTCATCATCATTTCATTTTCATACCCACTTCACCCTGAGGAAGCACAGGGCACAAGACACCCAGACACTGTGCCAGTTCCTCGCAGGGCACACACCCGAACCTGGACGCTTCGAAGGGTTAAAACATTTCTTAAAAACATTTTCGTGGGGAAGAAAGCCTGAGCACCTGGAGGAAACTGCACACATGAGCAGAGCCGGATCACACTGTGGACATTTGGAACTGTACTGCACTGACCACCGTGCCACCGTGCCACCGTGCCACTGTGCCCCCGTGCCAGCCTTAATAATAATCTAATAACCACAAACCACTTTGTGTGGATCTGGCAGGAATCTTTTAGAGCTTGCACATATTTCTTACTTTATGGTAAAAATGATTCCATGAGACCACACACACACACATACACACATATACCACACACACACACACACACATACACCACACACATATACACACATATACCACACACACACCACACACACACACACACACACACACACACACACACACACACATACACCACACACATATACACACATATACCACACACACACCACACACACACACACACACACACACACACACACACACACACATACACCACACACATATACACACATATACCACACACACACCACACACACACACACACA